>BQKN01001082.1:458285-470312 GCA_022839385.1 Asparagus kiusianus | reverse complement strand
TTCAAGGGAAATTTACCCAAGATTCTCTCTCTCTCTTACTTTAACACCGCAATTAACCCTCGATTTAATCCACATGTCGGAGCATGTTTGGAAACTTTGAATTTATAGTGCACTTGGATTATAACCCAAGTGGATTATAATCCAGAGTGTCTAGTGATTTAGTGGATTATAGATCATTTACAAAAATAGTGTTTAGTCAATACGGATTATAATCCATCATTGTTGTCGAAATGATCAAAAAGACATGGAGTTGATGGTGAGTTATCAGATGAGACATGGAATTTTATGAAATCATAAGGGGTGCACTTGTCTTTTATTCGATCAAACCTCAGGGCCTACAAGCCAACGAAAAATAAGTTAAGATACCTTAGTTTATGTATGGGTGGCTTACAAGCCAAAGTAAGCTACTAACAAAATATCTGAGAGTGGCTTATAAGTCAAAGTAAGCTACTTACAAAGTATCTAAAATTGGCTTACAAGACACAATAGTGACTTATAAGCCACAATAGTGGCTTATAAGAGGGTGCTTGGGAATGCTTATTTTTTTGGAGCTTTATAAGTTACGTTGGCTTTTAGTTGACTTTAGCTTTTATGATAAAAATGTTATAAAAATTGTTTGGGTGGAAATGTAGTTTATTTGGTCAAATCTAACTTATATAAGGGAGCTTATAAGCTAGTTTTTCAAAAGTAAACTAACTTATTTATTGTTTTACCAAACATGTAAAAAAGAAAAATCTAACTTATAGTAGAAAAGAAAAAGCTAACTTAAAAGCTAGTTTGACCAAAATAAAAATAAAAAAAAAGCATCCCCAAACACCCTCTAAATCATTTTGACCGGTTGTCAAACATGCTCTAAGTACGACAATTCAATTGGCAATCTGATCAAGGTCCACCCGAAATCCTAGAGCCCACATTGCATATGGGCTGTTGGATGTATATGAGAGCTGCGTGGCCCAATTGAACCTGGAATCAAACAAGGACTTTTACAAGACGATGGAGACACACAATTCAATGGACAATGAGGGCGGTCCGTAGAAACATACGCATGCTGATGGTTCTGCTGCGCTGCTGCCGGTCAACCACCGACAGCTGCCGGTCACCGCATGTTGTCTCTTCATAGTGTCGTTGATTTTGTGACTACTCTTTGCTGCATTGGCACGAAGTACGGCTCCTTTGACAAGCAGTTGTTCAGTTCTTCTCGCTTGTGCAGGAGGGCTGTTCGCTATAGACTCGTGACGGTGTAAATGAAGAGGAGGCATTGATGAGAAAATGAACAAAATTTCAAAACAGCCTCAAATTAGTTTTTAATTTTCAAAACCGATCCATTTTTTTTTACCAAAATCAACCCATTTTTCACCACATCAGCTTAATCCCATTCCTAAACAGTCGGGGTTAAACAGTCGGGGTTGGCAACCCCGACTGTTTAGAAGGTTGTTAAACCCCAATTAGAAGTCTTAAACCCGATTTTTTATGCCCTAAATAGCCGGGGTTGTCAACCCCGACTAATTAGGAAATGA
Organism: Asparagus kiusianus; assembly: GCA_022839385.1. Lineage (NCBI taxonomy): Eukaryota > Viridiplantae > Streptophyta > Magnoliopsida > Asparagales > Asparagaceae > Asparagus > Asparagus kiusianus. The sequence goes on along the minus strand of BQKN01001082.1, from coordinate 468,795 downwards.
GATTAAGCTGACGTGGTAAAAAATGGGTCGATTTTGGTAAAAAAAAAGTGGGTCGGTTTTGAAAATTAAAAACCGGTTTGAGGCTGTTTTGAAAATTTGTTCATGAGAAAATGGGTATTTTAGAATTAAGGTTAAGGGGGTGTTTGTTTCACACTTTTTATGGAAAAGGAATAGGATTAGGATCCGACAGGGGCAAAACCGTAAAAAAAAAGATTCTTTATGAATCCTAACCCTGAGATCATAGATTTCGAAATCTATAAAGTTGTAAAATTACCGTGTTTCTATGGAAACCCAAATCCTATTGATTTAGGAGGAATTGTGACAAAAAGTTCACACAACCATATCTCCTCCTTTTCTCTTTGCTTTTCGGATTCTGCCTCTTCACGAACCCTAGATCTGACGAGGGCAAGTACATTTCCTTTGACAAGCAGCTTGTGCAGGAGGGCTGTTCGCTAGACTCGTGACGGTGTAAATGAAGAGGGCGCATTGATGAGAAAATGGGTATTTAAGAACTAAGGTTAAGTGCAGTAAGACCCCTGCGGCATCACAATTTTGACATTACTACCATGTAGTTTCATTTTGGCAGAGAGACGCCCGACGAGTGAAATTTTCTCAACTATTTTACCCAGGTGAAGTTTCCGGCAAACGTCGCCACTCGGTGAAATCAGTGAGTTTATTTGACAACGAAATAGCGAAAAAGTTTCGCCCTGGGGGTCTATCTGCAAAAAATGAAACTACAACAGCAGTCGGTTCGTAACGACGATACTGCAAAGAGGGTTTGTGTGCAATTAACCTTGGGTTTATAAGGAAATCATCTTTGTTTTCTTCCCGAACTTTAATTAAATCCTTCAGAGAAGAGCACTTCGAATAATTGTTGACGTGACAACAAATCCGAATCACTTTTCCCAAAATAGATAAGATTTTGACCCGGCATCTCTTGACTATAAAATTCTCAATAATCATCTATTCTTTTGGGGCTGTTTGTTTCACCATTTTTACGGAAAAATAATAGGATTTGGGTCTGATAATGATAAGATTGTAAATAAAGGATTCTTTATGAATCCTATCATTGAGTTTGGTTCTCCAAAAATTTATAGATTTCGGAATTTATAAAGTTAAAAAAGTATGCTGATTTTATAGAAACCCAAATCCTAATGGTTTGGGCGGATTTGGGCAAAAAGCTGACACATTTGTACTATTCTCTCTCGTTTTTTTTTTCGGATTCCGTTTCTTCACAAACCCTATATTATTATGAGACCAAATCTTATTCTCATTCCAAACCAAACTAAATAATAGGAATTGGAGAGTTTCTATAAAGTTAGATTCTATTTTTTCATGTTATGAAATAAACATAGAAACGAAAAAAAGGGATTCCATGACAACATAAAATTGTCTTAATTTTTTTTTATGGATTAGCTAGGAATCCATAAAAAATATGGGATTCCTAATCCTATTCTTGCCCACAAGCACCCTCGAGTGCTGTAGACAGAGAATCTTTTTGCCCACAAGCACCCTCAAGTGGGTAATATATGTACGCAAATTTCATTCCATCACTTGCCAGCTTCTGGATTTCATTACAATTGCTGAACAGCAGAATTCATGCAAAATGAATTAAATCGATTTTGCAGTCATTTCCCAAGGTTAATGCATGCTGATTTTTCAGGATAATATAATGGGATATTTCATAATGGAACCCTATATGACGGATCAGCCATCTTCAGTATGAACAAGTTTCCCTTGTCTCCCCTTGAAATCCTGTAAACACATTAATTTCGTCGTATAACAAAAAAATAAAAAAAAAATAAAAAACGGAAATATCGGGGATCAGCTAAATATATACTTGATGCATTTAATTTAAGCATTAGTAGTTAATAGAATTATATATGATTTTACAAAAGTAAATTGTGGTCACGATGTTACGATAAATGAACAAAACTGTCAAATGAAAGATATATCACTTACAGACTAATTATTTCCACTTTAACAGTGAAAATGCTGGTTTTTGTTTTGTATCCATGAATATGTTAAGATATTTCATTATAGGTTCAGAACTTAGCTATGAAATAATTTCCTAATTTTTGGTAGATGATACCGTCAGTAAAGAGATATATTGTCTTTATAGTCTTAAATTGATGTTTCATTCTTTATATAATAGATATACTAGTACTCCGGGGCACGCCATACGTGCATAACAAAAAAAAAAAAAATTGTGAGCGCATTTCGGAATGGTTTTTGGAAGAGTGATAGCATTTGTGTTGACTCTCAAATTAGGCATTTTAGTTATCTTTTGCAAGTTTGAATGCGTTTCTTTTGATTTTTGTGAAGTGGGAGTGTATTTTTGATGTTTCTGAAAAAATTGACACACAAACTAAAAAACTGGCTTTTCTTAAATATATAGTATTAGATATAGTGCGACGACTTTAATCAAACTAAATTATGGCACAAGTAAAATGAACAAGTATTTCTTTTCTTTTCAATACTCGCAGTCAAAAGTTTATCACCACAGTAAAACATTACATAATATTGGGGAAGTGACTTACCGGATCTCCTCGTCTAAGTAAGTGATTTCCAATTCACCGCGAGCGGTATCAGGTGCCTTTATAGGTATCTGTTCGAATATTATCGAAGCACAAAGAGGTAACTTCTTTTTTCAGGACTTTACTTTGGCCTTATTATATCACAAAAGACGTAATAAAAATAAAAATACAAAAGATGAAAAGAAAGAAAATGATCTGTATTAATAGCTACTGAGTGCTCAAATGTAAATATACTTGAATTATGAGGAAAATTATCACTCACCAGACCAAGAATTTTGAAGGTATCGAACTTGACAGCCACCTTTCTTGGATTGAGAGGGGTGAGATCAGCTGTTACCTGCAAGTGCAACCTTTGAATTTGAAGGAAAATTTCAGAGGAAATCATGCGTGATAAGAAATTACTGTTAATATTAAGTTGTTTCTACCATTACAATTTAGACTATAAACTTAAAGATCCAATTTCTCTGGTGTCATGCAAACATCTAACTTATTTGTGCCATTACAATTTAAGGTTCTTCTTCCTTCTTTTTTCCTGCATGAATACCTGCGTGCTTTAATCAATGGAAATCCCGATAGAGAATTTTGGCTAATATTCGTCATAAGATACTAATGTAGACTGATGTAAATACAAAAAGCTTTTCTTTGTATGGACAGAAAGTCAAATGATATTAGCAAACATTACTGTAAAGGTAGCACTGAGATTGTTCTTAGACACATTTATGAAACAATAATAATTTAAAATTGAATAGATACAACAAAATTTCCTTCTCTTTGGTCCTTTCTTCCTCTGCCCGTTATGGGGTATGTCGGAATTTGATTTTGATTATTACTGGCAAAAGTTTTACTTTTGTTTGTTGGCAAGCACATTTGTTTTCAGCTTTGTGCACTGTCCATTTGTTTCAATGTGGTTTCAAATAACACGATAGAAGAAAACTATGAACAACATATTATTTATGTTCTCCAAGAACAATTAACTCACAACATCAGCTGAAATTGGTGCACAGTTTGCATAAGCTATTTCAAAGAGAAAACACTGAATAAGGCAAAAAAGAACAGGGCACGTCTTGTTTCAGGTTTCTTCAAGTCTGTGTGGATAATGGAAACACAAAAAAAGAGGTACCTGATTAAAATAAGGCCAAGTTTCCATATTTTGAGCTCTTAAAGTATCAGCATTGATGGCCTGATATATCTTTCCACTGGGTCGCAAAATTTTCGGTCTCTGCAACAGTAATTTAAAAAAAAAAAGTAATAAGAGTTTCATTTGTATTGTTAAGAGTCTTAAGACTATGACTATTTATCATGTTATGGAGCAATTAGACATTTTCATATCAGTAGTTCTGTATAATTAGTTATTTTCGAGCTATAACGACCAACTGATCGGCACTTGCACATATATATATATATATATTTGGCTTATCCCCTAAGAGAATTTGGCCGAAATTTGCATAAGAACATACCACATGCAAAGTAACATATAATAGATAATGAAGAATATTGCGTTCATAATATGGAACACTCTTAAAAACTAATACAAGAAGAAGTGTCTATTAGGATCATTTACCTAGTGAAGAATCTTTGCAAAGGTATTTCCATAGAACTTAAATCATTAACGAGAAACAAAGTGATGTCCATATAAATCGAATCAATTATCTATTAGAATCTGTAGAATAGAACTCTGACTGAAGAAGACCACAATATATGATATGAAAAACGGCGCCCATGACAAATTTGTACTCCGTACGTTATATTCACCTGATAATGTAAAGCTTATGAGGGTCTTGAGAAGAAAATGCTACCTTGCTCTGCAAAATTGAGCTAGAAGTTGTATATGTAAGCTCCCATTTTCCATTGAGCAAATCTGATTTCAGCGGTTCCTTGATCGAATTGGCAGCTTCTAGTTCACGCACAATCTATTCATTTGAAACCATTCATAGAAGGTTAGATACATAAAAAAGAAAACTATTACTACTGAAAACTTGTTATGACATTAAGCAAAGATTTTTTTTATCTCTTATTGCTTGCATGTTTACAGGAAATTTTCACTTGTCTTTCATAATCAGACAAATTACAGAAAATTGAAGTTGAAACTTGCTCATCAGGTGATGTATTGGGATACTCTGCACTTTATAATCACAATCACACTAACTACAATTTCAACACTAAAGAGCACTGCACGGTACTACATCATATCTTAAAAAAAATACTTGGGCACATTATAATACCTGCTCAATTCTTTCTTGGTCCTCAATGGTTGCCTCGGCTCCTCGACCGAGAGGCGCAATTGCCTCGAAAAGCTCCTGCTTCATTTCATCCTTGCTCTTCCCTTTCTTCTTGAGGAATGAAGGAAAGAATGAGACCTTTGTTCTCCATTTCGGGACAGCTAATGGGTTAGAGAGCTCAATTGGGCTCTTGGGCTTCGAGTCAAAGGGGAGTCGAACAGAGCAAGATGGAGAATTTGAAGCAACGAGGTTAGGATTTCTATGGGTTTTGTCAGAAGAGAGGGGAGAAGATGGAGGAAGGGGAGAGGTGAGAGAAGCCATAAGAGAAAAGGCCATAATTGGTGGGAAAAAAACAACAACTGAAATTTGATTGGTTGGTTGTATTTGTATGGATATGAATCCTGTGGAGAAAAAAAGAAGGCATATATATTCTTTGGTTATTGACTTATATATGTGGTGGTGATGTAATTTTATTTTTGATTTTTTCCAGAGAGAAGTCTGTGACATGATGCTAGAGGATCTCGAACCAGTGACATTCCTCGTGGGATAAATGTTTATTATTTTTCGGGAATGAATTGATGTAAGAGAGACATTAGGGACACACCCTCCTCTACCACACTCCCAACCGTACCACCTCTCTTGCTACAGTGCACGGGGCCTACATGAAATTTTAAAATTAAAATCTCATGTGAGCCCCGTGCACTGTAGCGAGAGAGGTGGTGTGGTTGTGAGTGTGGTAGAGGGTGTGCCCCTATCATTATTTTTTATGTAAAAAGGCAAGGATCCTACCTTGAAAAAGAAAAGAAAAGAAAAGTCTTTTTTGGGGTGATATGTACCATTCCAACCGATGATAATCTTAATCCAATCTAATTCTTATTGAAAGATTTTAGTGGTTAAAAAGACTTTTCATCGTGTTAATACAAAAATCCAGAAAATTTGAGAAGAAGAAGAGGGATCGGCCCTGTCACTGAAGTGCTGTTTTTCAAATTTCATAAAATAAAGAGTAAATTGCAATATGTGTACCCTGAATTTCATTTAAAACCCCTCAACTTATTTATAAAGGTCTCAGTGCATTTCATTTTTTTATTATCATCCAAATTTTATCATCACACAAGCTGCAGTTTCTCAACATGAACTGATAATCCTTTCACTTCTGATCTTAAATTGTTTTGAAGTCTTTTGATTATTCATACTTTCCTAGCTTTAGCATGCCTTACGCCAGCAAGGAGGACGTTTAATTAGTCAGAATTTGATAATGAACTTCTCTTATTTTCATTTTTCTTTTGTTCTATGTTTTGAATTTTTCACTGGATAATTGGGGTCATTTTGAATTTTTGACAGGATTACTTTCTCAATCTCTTAATCTGGATCTCAGCTCAGTGCATTTCTACTACGCATCAAGAAGTGGTCAGCACGGGTTCATCAATTTTGTATTTCATTTTTCAATTCGTACTCATGATCAACATTATTATTCTTATTTCCATATAACCATAAATCAAAATTAGGAGAATACAAGCTACACATCCAAATTATCAGATTGGTATTTTTTTTTTGTACACACATCTTACCAGTTCGGTATTTTTTTTCTAGCTCCACCGATGTTTGTTATTTTTCCCGAGCCAAATGTGCAATTAGACCCAAAACCTCACTATCAATGATAAAAGGTTCAAAACATCACGTGATACTATTAATACTATCTTATTCACCAGAAAACTGTCAAAAGATTATTTCGCACACTTGGTATAAGAATAATAACTATGCAAAAGCTTATGCAAGACTGTCGAGTCCACTATAAGGGGCTATTTGGTTCGTTTTTTAACTCGGTGGAAAAGTTTTACACCGCCTCCACATCAGATTTTTCGTGGCCACGTAGGATATAAGCTTTCCATCGGTTTTTTTCCATCTTTGGTTCTCTAGTGTTGAAAAAGGGAAACTCGGTGAAAATCGCCGCCATATCAGATTTTTTTCTCTCCCCCAATTCCTTCCTCAACATTGTGAAATCGACGAAAACTACAGCCACGTCGGCTTTTTGCCATATAAACAAAAGTTTTTCCTTTTTTCCCATGCGAACTAAACACACAAAAAAATAAATACATTGGTTTCCCACCATTTTTTTGTGCGAACCAAAGCGAAACAATCTATTTTTTGAAAAAGTTTGAATAACTCAACACATGTGTTTTTGTACATGGAAATACATTTCTCTATATCTAGGAAACAAACCAAACAGCCCCAAAGAATGTAAATTTTGAGACAAGAAGGGGAGAACATGGTATTACCTCTGGTTATAGTCAAGAAAAAGTTTGGCGGCCAAAAAATGCTAGGAGAAAAGAGATTTCATGGCTTTTTTTTCTAGTTGCGTTGAAGTTGTCAGCCCAATTGCACATTTTGGCCCGAAAAATAATAAAATTTTACCGGAATTTAAAAAAAATACCAAACTGGTAGAAGCGGCGCACCAAAAAGAAAAAAAAAGCCTTAAATTTTTAATCATAAAATTGACAGAATTTTTTTGAAAGCTTGTATAAGTTTTGAGCATGGATTACATAAACTATCATTATTATTATGTATACATGATTACATAAACTACCATTATTATTATGTATATACGATCTTATACAGCAACACACTTAACACAAATACATAATACAATATAAACTCCATCACCACCGTACATAGGTTTAGTACAACAAGTCACGTCTCACATATTGTTGTTGTTATTATTGCCTCCGGTCTGCGGCATCGGCCCAAACCCGGGTCCGAACCCGAACCCGCCACTGCCAAAACCCCCGTACCCACTGGGCCCGGGCCCATACCCGAACCCTCCAAAGGGCCCGAACCCGAAATTCCAGCCGCCGCCGCTGCCGCCGTAGCAGTATCCGAACCCGCCCCTTCCTCCTCCTCCTCCTCCTCCTCCTCCGCCGCCGGGGTTGCTATTGGGTTGAGCGTTGGACCCGAATCCGAACCCGAAAGAGGAGCCGCCGCCGGGCGAGGAACCGTGCTGCCACGCGTAGTTCCAGCCTCCGGCTTGGCCCGATCCCGATCGGAATTCCCATCCTTGGTTGTTTCGGTTCGCCATTTCTTTTGTTTTTATTTTTCTTTTTTTGTTTTTTTGGAGTGAGGTTTATTTGGGAAAGAAGAGACGAGGGTGAAAGGCATCGACTTTATTTAAGAGGGTCTTTTTCTATTAATATCCTTGGGCCCCACCACTCAACAGCGCTGGACCTGACTGTTTACAAAATCACCCCTATCTATTATTCTATTAACAAATCACCATTTTATGTTCTTTTCCATTCGACTGTCCATCCAAAAACTACTATCTGACGATCTCACACCCTATGTAGGTTTAATTTGTTTGAACTTCACTTTATTAAAGTTAAATTTTGTTGGAACTTCGAGTATCAGAGTTAGGATTTATTGGGCTCTGTAGTAATTTCTGGGCAAAAAGAGTTTTGTGGTATCGACATGAAAATAAAGTAGACTTTGGGGGTACTTCTGGGGAAAAGAAAATTTTCGGGGATTACGGTTAAAATGGTAAATAATTCGGAATTACTACTTTGACACCCAGAGCTCAACCCAAAAAAAAAAAAAAAACTATAATGTAAAATTGCCGATAATCATTGTCATCTATTCTTTTAGTGGATGTTTGGTTCGGCTAAAGTTTTAGGAATTCTGTAGTTTTAAAACAAAAAATAAGTTTTTTGACATTATAGGATTTCAAAACTGTTAATTGATTCAACTTTTTTAAGAATATTCTTTGTGTTTGGTGGGTTAAGAAAGGGTTAAGTCTCCTTAACCCTTCACTTAACCCTTTGCCAAACAGTACCTTAGGTTTGAGTAATTAAATCCAGGTAGGCGCTAAACACGTGCCGTTAATTTGATTATCACACGATTGAATACAATAATACACGCATGCGTGTTCAACCTATGTATGCGTCTATCATGTACTGCGATATATCAATAGTAACTAACGTCCATAGACAATGATATACATTAATTAAGTATAATTAGGATAAAAAAAGTTCCGTATAATTAGGGACACCTTGAACGAGTCCAATCACCACAAACCTCAAAACAATGTTCAGACCCCCACAACATAAGGATCAAACTTCACTCATCCTATTAATTCGACTCAAAACCAAACCAAAAAAAAAAAGGGTTAATTCAAATGGAAGACAAGAGCAATGTGCTCGTCACCGTGTACGAGGAGAGCTTTCGGAGGCCGAGCGGTGGGCGGCCGGAGGCTCATGGGCGCGGGAAAACCCGGGCGCCGACCACGGGCTACGACCGCCGGGTGATGCTTCTGGCTTACTCTCAGCAGCTAAGGCGGGCTAGCGATCAGAAGGTGCAGTCACAACAGTGGAAGAGGTGGAAGTCCACTTACAAGGAGCAGAATTATGTAAGCTTAGCCTAATGATTAATCTTTGTTACGCTCTCTCATGGGATGTAGATACACTTTTTTTTTTTTTTTGGGTATTTTAACGGTGGAATTCTCTGTCACGGTCTGTTGTGTAGTGAATAGTTGTGATTACGGGAGTTGATTATGGGAAATGCGAGGTAAGTGTTAGGTTTGAGATGGACCATAATAGTCTAAATAAATATAAGCAGATGGTTCTGATTGAGGAAATTGTATAAAAACATGTTGGATTTAATCTAATAAATCTATTTGTGGGCACATATGATTAATCAATGTGTATTGCTATCTTTCAAGATAACCCACTAAAGTGATCAATTAAGTTGGGTTAATGGGTATTTAATTATAATCATGGGGTTATATGTGCAGATACCGGGTTGTAATTGTGATTTGTTGAGGGGCCAAATTGCAAAAGTACAACACCTATAAATAAGGGGTTATGGTCCCTAACCTAGGGTTAACTTCTCTAATTCTCTTCACCCCCATCTCAAGAGAGAAATTCGGCTAAGAGAGAACCCTAAGGTTAGAAGATCATCCAAAACCCAAATCAAGATCCAACAATGGATTCAGGTATAAGCTTCCGCTCTTTTGATTATTGTTTAACCTCTTTGAATTAATCATGGCTATATGGTTTTAAGATCTCAAGTTCTAGATCTAACAAGTGGTATCAGAGCCATCTTTGATTTGTTCTTAGAGATTAAGATTAAAATTGGGTTTTTTGATCTTAAAAAAAAACTTTGTTTTTGATTGAAATCTGTTCTCGGATGAACAGTATTTTTTCGGATGAACAGTGTTTTGAAAATTTTCTTCATTTGGTAATTTTTTGGATTTTTTCGGATGAACAGTATTTTTTCGGATGAACAGTATTTTTTCGGATGAACAGTAACTTTTGGTAATTTTTTGGATTTTTTCTTTGATTTTTTCTTCATTTTTTTCCGATTCTGGATCGGTTTTGAAAATAAAAATCAAAGTTTTTTATGTTTGTCGGCGGCGGTTTCAGTTTGAAACCCTAAGGGTTTGTGGCGAAAATTAAGGAGGTGGTTACCTCAAACGAACTTCGCGTTCGTTCAATTTTAACCGAGCTTCGCGCTCAACGAACCTCGCGTTCGTTCTAAAGTGAACCTCACGTTCAACTCAGGTGAGCGTTAAGCTCAATTTTAACGAACCTCGCGTTCGTTCTAAGGTGAACCTCGCGTTCAACTCAGGTGAGCGTCAAGCTCAATTTTAACGAACCTCGCGTTCGTTCTAAGACGAACCTCGCGTTCGTGCTTCAGACGAACCTCGCGTTCGTGCTTCAGACGAACCTCGCGTTCGAACTTCAGCCGAACCTCGCGTTCGAACTTCAG
>BQKN01001082.1:425727-449954 GCA_022839385.1 Asparagus kiusianus | reverse complement strand
TTAGTTTTTAAGCATATCTGAGCCTTAGGTTTGAGATGGACCATAATAGTCTAAATAAATACAAGCAGATGGTTTTGATTGAGTAAATGGTATAAAGATATCTATCTTCTTTGAAATGACGACACTTGATTTGTGCCCCAATTTTATTCTGATTCATGATTGGTTACAGAATAGATTGTATGAAATGACTATGATTTTTTTCCCGTTAGTTTTTAAACATATCCGAGCCATACAATATAAGAGTTAGACATTTGTCAGCAACATTAATTTCCACACAGATTACCACAAGATTTTGAAAACTAATTTAAAATGACATCATCACAATTCTCGTAGCGCAGAAGGTTCACCCGCGATTAACCCTCAATTGTATAACCTTATTTTTGCATTGCAAAATGATAGAAAGAGAGATAAAAGTGCTAATTGAAGCATTTTAAGCTTGTAAAGAAAAATGAATTTATTTTTTTTTTATCATAAAATTGGAATGTGTTTCAGAAGAAGAGAGGCTTCCGATGGAAAGCCCGAGCTTGGGTACAAACAGTATTTAGAAGAAGAAGACGAGGATACCATCAAATTGAAACGGAACATCGACAGAGGACAATCAAGATGAGCTCTTGTTGTTCATGTTTAAGAAATGTAGGTGAAGTCTGCACTGTATTATTTTTTTTTAAAGAAGATTTTGCGCTACATATAAATTTTCAAATAAAATGAAGGTGTTTTTTTTTTCTGGGAAAAAGAAACATATTTGGATTAGATTTTCTTCATAAATGTTTTCCTTTATGTTCACTCCAGTGGCGACTGAGGCATGTAATTAGTCGAATTTCATCGGCATGGAAGCGCCGTGGAGGATTGATGGGCTGCTGCGAGAAGCTTAAGGCTTGATTCCAATCAATTTCTTTTGTTGTTATGATGTTCTCGAATTTGTATTTCTTTTAATATTATTTCCTGAGTTATAAAAGACCAGGGGTACCAAAAAACTGGTCTATTACACTGTTTCATCCGTGCATTACGCATCATGAAATATTTAGGCACCATACATGATTAAAGAGGTCAAAATTTCAATGACCTCCGAATCGAAGTTCATCTTAATAGAAAACTGTATATAACAATGTATCTCTAGTGTACTACAAAACCTAGATAAACGATACGACACAAAAATTTGGCATATAAATACATCCTTCGCGTCGACAAAGATTCCATACTTAGCTTACAAAAAGTTTGCCAACAATGACAGACAGAAACCGCTAAATACAGAGGGAAGTGGTGGCAAGTGCCTGAAAGCAATGTGCAGTGCAAAACTTGCACCCTCAACTAGAGAAACGAAAATAAATACAGTTCAAATGTGCACAAGTAAGTCACCCAAATCAGACCCCCTAAAAGATACATAATCCTATTTGATGTGTTACCGAACTCCAGAAAATTGACCCATGTCCTAAAACATTAAATGCATTGATAAAGGTCAAGCACGGGCAAACTGGAACATTTCACAGGAACAGGATACGCGCTCACGACAAGTTGAGATCAGGCTTCTGGTTATTTGAGAGTATCAGGGAATCTTATTCGCCTTTTTATCTTCCAAAGCTTTAAGCTCCTTGCACCATCCTTCAATTTTAGACAGCTTCTCCAACTGTTCTGGCTTCATGTTTTGTTGGTCACCTTTTAGTTGTGCCTCTGCAAGTCGAATCTGCAGCATAAATTGGATCGATTAAATTTACAACAACTAAAATCTAGAATAGTACAGGGAAAATGTGGCAAATGTGAAATACATGAAAAACTGTATTCAAGCGCGGTAGATAAGGCTAAAAATATCCTCCTTTTCCAATCATTATTATTGCTGAGAACTATAGTTTAGATAGATCTATGAAAAATAAGGAACCGAGGATTTTTAAGTAGTCATTATAAGTCCTTGTCCATTCGATTTAATCAATGAACGGGGACTGTGGGTTATATAACACATGAAAATCGCAAATTTTAAAATAGTCATAAATAACTGTCATCGAGTCAAATGACTGTCAATGCACAAAATTTCATGGGTTAAAGTTCACAATTTTCATTAACTTTTAACCCACAATTTTTTTCATTTTCTTTCTTTTTCAATCTAATGTTAATAATTATATAATTATGTCAGCACACAAAATTCACAATTTTATGGCCTATAACCCAACCCATTTTACTTCGTTTCGACCTAGTGGCAAAAACATTTGTACAGTTCACAATTCACGATTTCACGAACTATAACCTGGGATTTGTTGTTTGTTTTTGTTCATTTCAATCCAACAATAAATAATTAACTGAAGTTCGAAATTCATAATTTTCATGAGCTATAACCTATGACTTTTCTTTTCACATTCATTCCTTTCAACTTGTTTATGTGAAGTTCAAAATTAACGATTTCATGAGCTATAATTCACGATATTCGTCTATTTTTCATTCGTTTTGACTCAATGGTAGATAATTTTAAATTTCACAATTTCATGGACTTTAAACCATTCCTTTTGTCCGTTTTCAATCATTTTCATACAGTGGTTAATAATTAAGCCGAGTTAAAAATTCATGATTTTCATGAGCTATATAGCCCATGATTTTTTTTTGTTTTGGTGTAATGGCCAATAATATTGCAGAGTGTGAAATTCATGATTTCATAAGTTATAGACCATGATTTTGTCTACTTTCGTTCGTTTCCACTCAACGTCAACTAACTAAGCATGGTGCAAAATTAACGATTTTTATAAGCTATAACCCACGATATGTTTATCATTTTCTTTAATTTTTATATCTAATAATTATGTAGAGTTTAAAATTCACGATGTCATGAGTTATAACCTCATTTTGGTCCATCTTCTTTCATTTTCACCTAATAGCAAATCTACTCCTTTATACTGATAGGAGGATATGAAAATTCATTATTTATGCTACAATAAATAACACAGAGAAGTACTGTAGCACAAAACAAAATACCGCAGCATTACAAAAAACTGTCGCATTTAAAAAAGAATTACTGTAGCAGAGGGTGTCGTACTTTGCATCGGGTGCACACTAGTAATTAAGTAGAGTCGAAATTCACGAGTTTTGCGCATTTCCTTTCTGTTACTTGATGGCCAATAATTATGCGGAGTTCAAAATTCACGATTTCATGAGCTATAACCCATAAAGTTTGTTATTTATCTTCCGTTTTCACCTAATGATAAATAATTAAATGGAGTGCAAAATTCATAATTTTTATTACCTATAATCCACGATTTTTTTAATATTTTTTGTTTCTACCTAATGGCAAATAATTATATGGATTTCAAAATTCATGATTTCATGAGCTATAGCCCTTGATTTTGCCCCATTTTATTTCATTTCAACCCAGTGGCAAAAATATTTGTAAAGTTTAAAGTTCACGATTTCACGTATAAACCAATATTTTTGTCTATTTTTGTTTATTTCAATCCAATGACAAATAATTAATCAACGTTCAAAATTCATAATTTTCATGAGCTACAGCCCATAATTTTTATTCATTTTCATTTATTTCAACCTAATGACAAATCTTTATTTGGAGTAACGATTTTATGAGCTATAAACCATTCCTTTTGTCTGTTTCATTCGTTTTCACCCAGTGTAAATAATTAAGCAGAGTTAAAAAAATTCATGATTTTCATGAGCTATAAACCATAATGTTTATTCAATTTTGTTCGTTTTGTTATAATGGCCAATAATATTGTAGAGCTCAAATTTCATAATTACATAATTTTATGAGTTATAACCCACGATTTTTGTTCATTTTCGTTCTTTTCCACCCAATGCAAAATAATTATGCGGAAAAGCGCAAAATTCAAGATTTTCATGAGCTGGCCCATGATTTTCATTCATTTTCCTTAATTAACTAATGGCAAATAATTATGTTAGGTTTAAAATTCACAATTTCATGAGCTACTCTATAATTTTTGTTTATTTTCTTTCATTATCACCTAATGTGAAATAATTAAGCGATGTGCTAAATTCACAATTTTTATGAGTTATAACCTGCGATTTTTGCTCATTTTCTTTGGTTTTGACCTAATGACAAATAATTGTGGAGTTCAAAATTCATATCACGATTTCAAAATTCATATCACGATTTCATGAGCTATAACTCACAATTTTTATATTTTTTTGTTTTCACCCAATGACAAATAATTAAGTGAAGTGCAAAATAACGATTTTCATTACCGACAACGTATGATGGTTGTTCATTTTCTTTCATTTTGACCTAGTGACAAATAATTATGTGGAGTTCAAAATTACAATTTCATAAGCTATAGCCCCATAACGTTGTCCATTTTCTTTCATTTTCACCTAATGACAAATAATTAAGCGGAGTACAAAATTCACCATTTTCATGAGCGGTAACTCAGTTTTTTTTTTCATTTCGACATAATGACAAATAATTATGTAGAGTTCACAATTCATGATTTCATAAACTATAATCCATGATTTTTGTCTTTTTGCATTCGATTTAAGCTAATGGCAAATAATTAAGTGCAAAATTCACGATTTTCACTAGCTATAACTCATAATTATTGTTCATTTTTCTTTCGTTTTGATCTAATGACAAATAATTATGTCGAGTTCAAAATTCACGATTTCATGAGTTGAGGCAAAAATATTTGTCATTTTTGTTCGTTTCGACCCAAAGACAAATATTTTTGCAGTGTTCAAATTTCACAATTTCACGAATTATAACCTATGAATTTTGTCTATTTTTGTTCATTTCAATCCGATGACAAATAATTAACCGAAGTTCAAAATATTTTTGCAGTGTTCAAATTTCACAATTTCACGAATTATAACCTATGAATTTTGTCTATTTTTGTTCATTTCAACCCGATGACAAATAATTAACCGAAGTTCAAAATTCACAATTTTCATGTGCTATGACCTATAATTTTTGTTCATTTTCATTCGTTTCGATCTAATAGCAAATGTTTATGTGGATTTCAACATTAACGATTACACTAGTGGTAATTTACGATTTTTGTCTATTTTTCCATTGTTTTGACTCAATAGCAGATAATTTAATGAAGTCCAAAATTCACGATTTATGAGCTATAAACTATACATTTTGTCCATTTTCCTTTGTTTCCACTAAATGATAAATAATTATGTAGAATTTAAAATTCACGATTATTATGAGCTATAATCTATGACTTTTGTTCGCTTTTGTTCGTTTTGTTGAAATGGCTAAAATAATATTGCAAAGTTTAAAATTCATGATTTTATGAGCTATAATTCACGATTTTTGTCCATTTTCGTTTCATTTCCACCTAATGCAAATAATTAAGTAGAGTGCTAAGTTTAAGATTTTCATGAGCTGTATGCCACAAATTTTGTTCAATTTTTTATTTCGATCTAATGACAAATAACTATGTGGAGTTCAAAATTCAAGATTTCATGAGCTATAACCCTATAATTATTGTCCATTTTCTTTCATTTTCACCCAATGATAAATAATTAAGTATAAAACTCACGATTTCATGAGCTATAACTATGACTTTTGTTCATTTTTTCATTTTGACGTAACAGTAAATAATTATGAAGAGTTTAATATTCACAATTTCATGAGTTATAGCTCACAATTTTTGTCCTTTTTCTTTCGTTTTCACCCAATGGCAAATAATTAAGTGGAGTTGATAAAATTCATGATTTTCATGAACTATAACTCAAGATTTTGATTCATTTTCTACCATTACGACCAAATGGTAAATAATTATGTGGAGTTCAAAATTCACGATTTCATGAGCACTCACAAAATTTGCCCTTTTTCATTTCTTTCGACTTAGGGACAATATGTTTTGCGGAGTTTAAAATTCATAAATCCATGAGCTATAACCCTTAATTTTTATCTATTTTTATTCGTTTAAATTCATTAACAAATATTTAACCGAATTTCAATATTCACAATTTTTATAAGTTGTAACCCATAATTTTTGTTTATTTTCATTCGTTTTGACCCAATGATAAATTTATTATGTAAAGCTCAAAATTCACGATTTTCATGTGCCATAATCCATTCCTTTTGTCCTTTTGCATTTGTTTCCACCCAATAGCAAATCAGTTTGCAGAGCTCAAAATTCACAATTTTTATGAACCGTAACCCACATGATTTTGTTCGTTTTTGTTAATTTCGTTGTAGTGGCCAATTATTTGCGGAGTTCAAAATTCAAGACTTCATGATCTATAGTCCATGTTTTTTTATCTATTTTCTTTCTTTTTGACGTAATGGCAAATAATTATGTAGATTTTAAAATTCATGATTTCATGAATTATAACCCACAATTTTTGTCCATTATCTTTCGTTTTCACCCAATAGCAAATAATTAAGCGGAGGCCAAAATTCATGATTTTTATGAGCTATAACCTACGATTTTTATTCATTTTCTTTAGTTTCCACCCAATAGCAGATAATTATGTTGAGTTTAAAATTCACAATTTCATGAGTTATAACCCATAATTTTTGTCCATTTTCTTTCATTTTCACCAAATGACGAATAATTAAGCGAGTGCAAAATTCATAATTTTCATGAGCTATAACCCAGATTTTTGTTCATTATCTTTCGTTTCGATCTAATGACAAATAATTGTGTAGTTTAAAACTCATGATTTCATTAGCTATGATGCATAATTTTTGTTCATTTTCTTTTGTTTTAACCCAGTGACAAAATATTAAACGGAGTGCAAAAATCATGATTTTCATGAGTTATAACCTATAATTTTTGTTCATTTTCTTTCGTTTCGAAGTAATGGCAAGTAACTATGTAGAGGTCAAAATTTATAATTTCATGAGCTATAACTCACAATGTTTTGCCCATTTTTGTTCGTAACAGCCCATTGGCAAAAAAGTATGTGGATTTAAAAAATTCCTAATTTCATAAGCTACCCACAATTTTTGTCATTTTGCTTTTGTTTCAGCGTAATGGTAAATATTTATATGGAGTTCAAAATTCACAATTTTATGAGCTATAATTTATGATTTTTGTCTATTTTCCTTCATTTTGACTCAATGGCCGCTAATTTTGCAGAGTTTAAAATTTACGATTTCATGAGTTATAACTTACTATTTTTGTCTATTTTCATTCTTTTCCACACAATTACAAATTATTAAGCAAAACGCAACTTCCCGATTTTCATGAGTAGGTATAACTAAGGATTTTTTATTTTCTTTCATTTTAACCTAGTATTAAATAATTATGTGAAGTTCAAAATTCATAATTTCATGAACTATAACCAGCATTTTTTATCCATTTTCTTTCGTTTCCACCGAGTGGTGAATAATTAAGCATGGTACAAAATCTACAAAACTCACGATTTTCATGAGCTATAAGTCATGTTTTTTATTTATTTTCTTTCATTTCGACCAAATGGTAAATAATTATGTGGAGTTAAAATTTCAAGATTTCATGACTTATAACCCATAATTTTTACCCATTTTTATTTGTTCGACTGAATAACAAATAATTAAGTGGAGTACAAAGTTCATGAGCTATAAACCCACAATCTTTATTCATATTTTTTTGATTAGTAAATAATTATATAGAATTTAAAATTTATAATTTCATGAGCTATGATGCACGAGATTTTTACCCATTTCCTTTTCTTTTCACCTAGTAGCAAGTAATTAAGCGGAGTGCAAAATTCACGATTTTTATGACCTAATCCATAATTTTTGTCCATTTTCTTTTGTTTCAATCTAATGACAAATAATTATGTAGAGTTTATAATTCAAGATTTTATGACCTACAACCCAAAATTTTTGCCTACTTTTGCTCATAACAACCTATTAGCACAATTTTTTCAAAGTTTAAAGTTTACGATTTCATGAGTTTCAAAACTGATTTTTGTCTATTTTTGTTCATTTCAATACATTAACAAATAAGTAAGCAAAGTTCAAAATTCATAATTTTCTTGAGCTATCTCCCATGACTGTTATCCATTTTTATTCATTCCCACCCAATGACAAATAATTAAGTGGAAAGCAAAATTCACGATTTTCATGAGCTATAACCCATAATTTTTGTTTGTTTTCTTGGACCTAATGGCAAATAATTGTGAAGTTTAAAATTCACGATTCTATAGTTATAACCTCTTAATTTTGTCTATTTTCTTTCGTTTTCACCAAGTGACAAATAATTAAACAGTGTAAAATTCACGATTTTCAAAAGCTATAACCCACAATTTTTAGCTCATTTTCTTTCATTTCCACATAATGGCAAATAATTATGTGAAGTTTAAAATTCACAATTTCATAAGCTATTAAGTCATAAAATTTGCCCATTTTTGTTTGTTTTAAACTAGTAGCAATTTTTTTCAGACCTACGATGTTTGTCCATTTTCATTCATTTCCATCCAATAGCAAATAATCAAGCGGAGTGCATAAGTCACTATTTTCATAAGCTATAACCCACAATTTTTGTTCATCTCAACCTAATGAAAAATAATATAGGCCATGCAAATCGCGATTTTTTTATGAAAGAAAATTTAATTGTTATTGGGTCAAAACTAACGAAAATTGACTAAAATCGTAAAGTTATAACCTATGAAAAGCAAAGTTTTTGATATGCATGATTAATTGCCAATGGATTGAATCGAAAAAATGAACATATATTGTGGGTTATAGCCCATAATATAGTGAGTTTTGAAATATGCTTAGTATATTTCCAATGGGTCGAAATAAAAAATGAACAAATATTGTGGGTTATCAACTATGAAATCGCAAATTTTTAAATACACTTAGTTAACTTCCATTGGGTGAACAAACAAATTCGAATAAAATCGTGACTTGCAACACATGAAAATCGTGACTTTTGATGTACACACTTATTTGTCATCAGGTCGAAACGAACGAAAACTAACAAAAATCATGAGTGATAAACATATGAAAATCACAAATTTTGATGTAAGCATTAGTTGTCATTGGGTTGAAACAAATGATAATGCAAAAAAATCATAGGATATAATTCATGAAAATTGCGAATTTCAAAGTGTACGCCTAATAGCCATGAAGTCGAAATAGATAAAAATTGACAAAAAATGTGGGTATATAATGTGAAAATCATGAACTTAAAGATTTGCATACTTATTTGCTATTAGATCAAAGCATGAAATTGACAAAAAATATTGCTTATATAGCCCATTAAAATCGTGCTTTTTGGAGAGAGAATACTTAATTTTCACTGGGTCGAAACAAATGAAAATTGACAAAAATCATGGAGAGACCATGAAATTTGCAAATTTTGAAAATCATAGGTAATGACCCATATGAGAATCTTGAATTTGAAGTATGTATGCTTAATTGTCATTGGGTTGAAATGAATGAAAAGTGACAAAAATCATAGGTTACTACAAGCCCATGAAAATTATGAATTTTAAAGTATGTAACCTATGAAAATTATGAATTTTAAAGTATGTAACCCATGAAAATTATGAATTTTAAAGTATGTATGATTACTGTCCTTTGTGACAAAACGAACAAAAATAGCAAAAAATATGGGTTATAACTCATCCAAATCGCGAATTTAGACGTGTTCATAATTAGTTGCGATTCAATTGAATGAATGATAATAAACATATAACCCATAAAAATCGCAACTATTGAAGTTCGCACACTTAACTACTATTGGGTTGAAACAAACAAAATGGATAAAAATTATAGATTTCCATGAGAATCACAGATTTGAAATACACATACTTCTTTATCATAGGGTCAAATAATAAAATTGACTAAACTTAACTACTATTGGGTCGAAACAAACAAAATGGACAAAAATTATGGATTTCCATGAAAATCACATATTTTGAAATACGCATACTTCTTTATCATAGGGTCAAAGAATAAACTTGACAAAACTTGTGCTTTATAATACATGAAAATCGCAAGTTTTTACAAAAGAAAATTTAATTTCCTTTGGGTCAAAACTAACAAAAAAAAATAGACTAAAATCGTGGGTTATAACCCATAAAAATCGTGTATATTTTCATATGCATGATTAATTGCCTATGGAATTGAAATGAATGAAAATGAGCACATAACGTGGGTTATAACTCATGAAATTTTTGTGCTAAAATAGATACAAAAGTCAGGGCTTTATACTAAATTTTTACTTGTAGAGTTGGTTTTATAACCTCTCAAAGTCATATAGCTTATGAATTAACAACTCCATGGAGAATTCGAGATGCCAGGCATCACTATTTATCCCACTTTATCCAACCAAAATGTCCTGGTTCTAATTCCATTGATGCAATTGTCCTAGTTCTAACTAAAAATACCAATTACTAACAAGCCCACCTAAAATTTCCAGTTCCAATTCCCATTGATTAGGTAGTCATGTAAATTTTACGATCATACTACAAATAGGAATTTCTGTAGTTCATCTCATTAAAGAGTGCATTAGAATGTATAAATATGACAAGAAATGCCAAGGCACTGAGATTTATTATGCACTAAGCGATCTAATGCTCCCAGCAAAAAGGGTCTGAATCTGAAGTGAACTTTATTACGTTTGAAAATAAAAATGACACACTGACTAAATGGAGCATAAGTTTCACGAGTTTACCTTCTTTTTTAGCGCTCGAATTCTCTTATCAATATCTTGGCCAACATCCTCATTTTTAGATGTCTCGATTTGATCAGTTGACGGGCTTGGTACTTCTGCTGCTGAAGAAACAGATAGATTACTTATTTGGTTAGTTACTGTTTCCACATTTCCCAATCTTTGTATATCAACAGGATTCTCATTTTTCAGTTTCCCAGATTGCGCTTGATCCAAGTCTTTGCCCTTGTCATCTGATGAAGCAAGAGTAGCCTGAAAATCAGACTGTTTGATTAGATTTTCAAAGAAACTACTGGGATATAGATGGAAACTCGCATACATTACTGATCATGAAAGATAAACATAAATAAAATAATAACAGGGGTAAAAACAAAAGCAGTCGGATGATGAATAACCTCTTGATCTTCAACCTCAGATGGCCTCTTTGTGAATATTCTGCTAGTCTTATCCAACAACCCAATAATAAATAGCCAACGAACATGCATGCATGAATATACTATTAAAACTACATTACATAAAAATTTCATACAAAATATTGTCTGCTCAGTTTCTTTTACAGAACAAATATTTCTTCCATCAATTTTGTACATGACCTTTCAAATTGTGAGTCCTGATTCAAAAGATCCAATCCTTGCATTTGGCTTTGCTATCTACTTATGTTCATGCACCTTTTACTTCAGCCAATCCTTCAGACAACTTATGCTACGCTATTATGTCAATTGGATAATTATTGAATTTCTGCTTTCGCATACCAAAATGAATTCTCAAGGGTTCTGTACTGAGTAGAGCCCAGAGACCGATACTAATATCAAAGCAAATGCTATTACAAATCAACATATCTATCTCTACACTAAGTCTGAAGACATGTATATCTTTTCAATTAGTCATACTTTTCTAGTTTCTGAATGCTTCAGGACATCATAGGATAATTGTAACACCACTCCCTCAATAACTCCTATCATTATTGGGTTTCTCATTTGTTATTGAGGCTTCATCCTATCAGGAAAATATAGTAAGAAATCTCAAATCTACACTAACGGAGCAGAATCTCTTTCCCAGTAGCACTATCAGAAGTCCAAAGAAATTCTGTAGTACTCAGAAGACAAAGCTGCAACGGCATATGTTTTATGGCTATGATTGTACCAAGAGCTTTTAAGAAGGCATGCTTGTATAATATTAACAATTCCATTATTCTTGGACATGCAAGGAAATAACCATAACACAAAATATTGTTTAACTGGATCGATATAAGAAAATGATTGGAACTTTCAGGCCTTGAAGTGATGTTATCTCAACTTCTTTGCAAAAGTTTCTAGTAAATTTCTAATTTTTCTTGTAGAATCTGCGCTTAAAACCATTTTTTTGTTTTTCGGAAGCGTGATGAGCTGTCATGTAGCTTCAGTAATTAGATTCAAGGGTATTCTACATTTGCATAGGTACTCTTGAAGCTCTTCTCCACTTTAATCATTGTTACTTAAGTGATGAGAAAATGCCCCTAATGACATAATCACAACAAATGATCGATTTTGTCTAGTAGAACCTGCACCTAAAACCATTTCTTTGTTTTTAGGGAGCACGTTGAGCGTCATGCAGTTTCAATAAATAAATTCAAGGGTATTCTACATTTGCATAGGTACTTTTGAAACTCTTTTCCACTTTAATCATCCTCCTTTAAGTGGATAAGGAAATGCCCCTAGTGACATAATCATAACAAATGATCGATCTAAAGTAGTAAAACACTTACCTCTAGGTATTTGTTTGGACGTTGATGTGAATTACACAATTTATACCCTTTTTCTTCACATATATTGGCTAAAACTGTGTTTTATATATTACATTTATGACATGCAATTCTAAATCCTTAAAAATCCCAAGCCCGTGTTTCGACTCTAGATCTTTCAGCTTTAGCAGTCCATTTTCGTCTCATCAATTAATGCATAACAAGACCTCAACCACTACACGCTGACTAACCTTGTGCATTACTAATGCAAAGGGACCAGTCCCTAATAGCAGTTGTCCATATAATTCTACGTCGGCGCACAACTCCAATTCAATTTTAGCCTAACACCCCACAAACCCACAAGAGAAAAATCTGTCAACAGCAAGAAAAGAAGGCGAAAGAGAATGTCTTTCTATAAGTTCATCTTCCAAGTACATAGCTTGCTGTATCATTTGCTCATTTGCTCAGAGAATGTGAGTCAAAATACAGCCTGTATTCTCAAGATAACACATCACCGAAAAAAGATTAAAACTTTGTGGATTCTATTAGCTAATGAAGAAATCAAGCTAACAACCAATAGAAATCACATGGATTACAGTCAACTTTTCTTTGGTTCTGGTCACTATCTTCCAATAACCAAAAATCAATAAAAAATATATATATATATATTTTTAAATCACCTGAAGCTTCTTCTCCTTCTTCCTCTCATTCCTCTTCGCCGACTTCGTCCTCGGCTTACTCACCGCCTCCACGTCACACCCCGGCGGCACCTCCGGCTGCGCCTTCTTCAGCTGCAGCATTTATACCACCACCCCCAATCAAAATAAAATTTTTAAGGGTCTTTCGTGCAAAAAAAAACAAAAAATTAAAAGAGGGTTTTGTTTTGATTTGGATTACGAGGGCGCCTTTAGACTGGTAGATTGCGACTTCGTCCTGAGGGACGTAGCCGGCCCGGATCCTGATGGGCTTTCGGAGGGTTCCGTCAGGCCGGCGAGTGGGGCCCAGTATTCTCTCCCCTTCTTTTGGGGCCCGCAGAAGAGGGCGACCTGAGGCCTGCTCCATCTCTCTCTCTCTCTCTACCCTCTCTGTGCTTGGGAAGGAGGAGGAGGGGGTTAGCGGGTTTTGGATCACAGAGACGATGCATTATATTACAAGAACGAACCCGGCCCAGTTAGGAGTTGGACACTTGGATATGGACATTTTTTCCCCCTTAAATCTCCATCATTTTCTTTTTTCAGCCGAATGATTTGGAAAAATTGCTTCTAGGCCCCAAATTTGAACTTTCAATGTGCTGCAACCGCTCCTATTTTTTTAATGTGCTTTAGCCCATTTTTCTTAAAAAAAATGTGCCCAAGGCCCCTCCATCATGATTCCAACTCATGTCAGCAGTTGATTAGACATGCCAGCTCATGATTAGACATATCAGTTGGCTTAAATCCCAAATTTGCCCTTTTTTTTTCTCATGCCAGCGGATATTAACTCTTACAGATAACATGTTAACTCTTACAGATAACATGTTAACTCTAACAGTTAACATGTTAACTCTTACTAATGTGCCCACGCGAAGTTCCTCGGGACGGCGCATGCGGCGGAACAGGGGAGGGGGCAGAGGGGGGCCGGAGGAGGAGGAGGGAGGTGTAGGGGAGGTGCAACGGGGATGGGGAGGCTGGGGAGGGGAGGGAGGCGCGGGGGAGAGGGCGCGAGGGAGGTGCAGCGGGGGAGTGAGGTGGGGTGGGGAGGGAGGGGGCGGGGACAGAGGGAGGGGAGGGAGGCGGCATGGGGCGGCGTGGGGAGGGAGGCGACGTGTGGGAGGGGAGGGAGGCGGCGTGGGGAGGGAGGTGGGGGAGGGAGGCGGCGTGGGGAGGGAGGTGGGGGCTGGGGAAGGGGGGAGGGGAGGGGAGGGAGGCGGCGTGGGGGAGGGAGGCGGCAACGTGAGGAGGAAGGTGGGGGAGGGGAAGGAGGCGACGTGGGGTAGAGAGGTGGGGACGGGGGAGGGAGGCGGAGCGGGGGAGGGAGGCGACGCGGGGGAAGGGGCAAAGGGGGACCGGCAAAAGAGGAGGAGGAGGGTGGTGAAGGGAGGGCAAAATCGGGATTTTGGACTGGAGGGGCCTGGACGCAATTTTTTAAAATAGGAGGGGCTGCAGTACATTAGGGAAAGTAAAGGGGACTACAACACAATAGAAATTGAGTTTTGAGGCCTTGAAGCAATTTTTCCAAACATCTTTTGTTTCACTGTCCGTACTTCAACCAATAAATCATTTAACTTTTGTAATTTGATAAGGCGAGCTAAATTCAAAAATTATTAAGTTGTCCGATTTGTAATTTAGTTATCTGATCACTCTCAAACAAAGGCTTAATAACGTTTGAATTATGACAATTTTCACTACTATTAATTGGGTAACAATGTTGCTCGCTAGCTCAATATGGCCCTTGTCAAGAAAATTCATGTTATTAGATAAAATGTATGCTTCGATTTAATTGTTCGGAAATTTCATTTGTGTTGTAATCTTGTCGTTATAACTACATACATCGCACATTAAAAGTAAATAAACAAGAGAAGAGATAGGGAGAAGAATGATTATCTCATTTTATTCATCAACCACATTCCTCCATACATAGTCCAATTTATAGATACATTATGGAAAATAAAAGGACATTTGGACTAATGAAAAGTCACTAATTAATAATCCACATTCAATGTAATGTCCACATTCATTTTGTCTTTTAGGTTTCCACAAAATGACTTTTAGATTTTAACACTCCCCCTTGGACATTACTTTGAGATGTCAATGCCTCGTTAAAAACCTCGCTGGAAAACCCAGTGGGAAAAAACCAGTCGAGGAAAAGAGTACATGACATACATACATTATTTCAGTTACATCAGTTGTCTCATTAAAAACCTTTCGCTAAGAAAAACCATATAGGACAAAAACTTAGCAAAGGAAAAAAGAGTACAACTATAGATCTTCGGGATCCAAAAACTTGTGTTGTATTAGCTGCCTCGTTAAAAACCTTTGGCTAAGAAAAACCCAATGGGATAAAAACTTAGCTAAGGGAAAAAGAGTACAGCTATCGCCTTCAGGGCTTAATCTTCAGGATTATTCTGAAAATAATTTGCTCCCCCTCAAGACAACAAACATTTAAGTCTATGCATACCGTGGTGGCCAAGCACGATACCATAAAATTAAAAGTTGATGTATTAAGAGATTTGGTGATCAAATCTTCTAGATTGTCACGACTTAGAGCGAACTTATCTATGTTAATTTCATTATTATTTTCGAGTGCAAGTGGATAAAAATTTTCCACATCTCATTTATGCAACACAAGTTACATTATCCTTAGAAAGGATATCGGGGGTCATATCCTCGTTTAATATGCCACACGATCATCGAATGTTTTCTATCAGTGATTTTAATCATACACATTCTCGTGGGAGACGTATAGAGGAAAAATCTCTGAGTGGTTTTAAGTATTAACCATTGTCTGCTTAACAGTACCACTGCAGAGAAAAAAACATAACCAGTCAGTGATTTGGTAATATGGGGATCAGTCATATAACCAACATTAGAATATAACCCACCAATTTCATACTTTGATTTATTTTATAGCATAAACAAAGATCTCTTGTACTTCAAAGATATCAGAGGATATATTTAATGTTATTTCAATGTCTCCTTCTAGGAGATGCACTAATTCTTGCTAGCAAGTATAACGCAAATACAATATCAGGCATAATGCAATTTACGAGATAAAGAAGTGCTTCAATAGTGCGCTTAAATATGGGACTTCAGGTCCTAAAATATCCTCGTTATCTTCTTTTAGTTTGTATGGGTCTTTATCCACTTCAAGGGATTTAACAACCATTGGTGTGCTATGTTCATGAGATTTATTCATTTTAAAATCTCTCCATGACCTTCTTCAGGTAGGTTGACTGGTATATCAATATTTCTTTAGGAACATGCTCGATCTTCAGGTCAAGACAATACTTGCTTTTCCTAACTTTATTTCATTTCAAACTCCGTCTTTAGGCATGAGCTAGCTTCTGTAAGCTCCTTGTGCGTTCCACTAACATTTATATCATCAATATAGAATAAGATGATACAGAAGCTATTTTCGGATTCTTTATAAAAACACAAGGACAAACATCATTATTTGCATATCCCCTCTTCAGGAGGAACTTATTCAGTCGGTTATACCACATTCTATCCGACTGTTTCAAGTCGTATAACGACCTTTGTAATTTAATGTTATACATGTTGCGATTCTTGTTTTCTCTCAATTCAGGAATTCCAAGTCCATCAGGGACTTTCATATTAGCGTCTAATGACTCATATAAAAATGTGGTCATGACGTACATATACTGCATATATAAATTCATAGTTTCTGCCATAGGTATTAACTTGCAGAACGTAATACAATTAATAATAGGAGAATATTTACATCTAAATCGATGTCGGGTCTCTGCGTTAACCCAATGAGCTATGAATCTCGCTTTATATATCACCACCTTACAATTCTCATTTAGTTTACTTACGAAGACCCATTTATCTCCTGCAGGGATATATGAACTACAGGTTCACAATACTTTAGCGAGTTCAGCTCAGCCTCAATTACCTCTTTCCATCTCACCTAGTCTGAGTGCTTCAAGCACTCTGTTACCGACTTAGGTTCTGGATCCAGATTATTTTCAGAGATAGTAAGAGCAACTGTAGAGGCAACTATGTTGTCGACAACTTTTATATTTCTATTATATATTTCTCCTTTTTCACAAATTTGTAGCCACTTAAATTCTTATTTTATATCAACCAAATCCTCGCCATTTCCCTTAACGTTTGGATTTGGCCGTTCCGCATCTCCAATGTTATGATTATCAAGTGCACATGCAATTTATTGGAGATTTTGTCTTCAGGACAAGCCTCTTCCGGAGGTTATGAGAGTGACTGTCTTTCTATATTAGATTTGGTGTACCGCGGACTTTTATCTTTTACACTAACATATTTCATATGCTTCTGGCACAGTACGCTTCTGGCGTACCAAATCATCAGTCAATATAATCAAGATGAATATGGGGCTTAGTCACTCCTTTCTTTGGCAGATAATTTTATACTGAACTTCTAGTTCAGCTTACTAGTACGTAGATCTAAAAATGAAGATTCTTTTCATTTTATGAAATTTCTCGATATTCTTTCATATTTTGGGCGTTAATCTCCCCCTAATGTCGAGAATTGATCTTAAAAAAAATACAGTCAGCGTACCAAATTATAAATTGATCCCCTGATATGGGCCATAGGTACTAAATTATTGACGGAGTTTCATGAATAATATATGTATCTTATCTTCGCTGAGGCCCCATAAAGGTACGCTAGGGTGGTGATATAGAAACATGAACTGCAAATAAAGAATACGCAGATGGGAAATGTTTTGCTTCTTTACCACGTATTAGATAAAGGGGGAAATTGTGATATGCAGTTGGTCGGATTTAGTTTGAATGCCCCATTTAATTTAAGGAAATCCGACAAATCATATTTTGCCCAAGATGACCCAATCGCTCATGCCAGAATTTAAAAGAATTTGGGTCCCTAAATCTCAAACTCATCGCAACATGATGTATTTTAGGTCAGACAAATTCTAAAGTATACACATATGAATAAAAACCACATAGGTTCATAAGAGTTTAAAGCAAAATCAAGATAAATTAAAATTGTCTGACAAATGCATATAATTCAAATATAGAAAAACTAAATAGTTTACCTTGACCACCTTGATAAGATCCACTTCAATGTCCACTAACTCCCCTCGTCCAAGCTTATGAGTATTAGTTTGAATTATGACATGTGCTTCAGGCACTACGTGCACAACAGCTGGTTGTGTTTTTTAACAACTACTAATGCAAGGATTAGTTCATAATGCTTAATATAATTTTTAGTCATGTACTACTGCAAGAGTACAGGGTTATTATGTTCATAGTCTCCCCCTTATCCACGCGTATAAGTAATTTTCTGAATTGTAGCACAACTCGTAATCCAACTAATCTAACATTGTGATTTCTAATCATCAATTGTTTGTGCTTATCTGCGACTACTAATGTAGATATCAATTCAGAATGCTAAGTGTAATTCTTAGTCATGTACTGCTGCTGTAGTACAATATTATTTACATGGAATGGGGGAAAAAAACTTTTTTTTTGATCAATTTTATCACTGTCTGTAATGTTCTGCTTACAGAGTTTCAGCTGCTAAATAATGTGGTACAGAGTTGAATCATATTTAGTCATGTATTTGAAATTCAAAAAGTTCTGATTCACTCTGCCAGTTACGCTTGAGGAAAGATTATTGGCTTTCATAGATCAAACCGATCCTTCAGGGAATGCCCAGAAAAAATGAATACTTTTTCAGTGAGGCATCAATTTTTCACGTCTTAATTGATAGAGAGAAAATTTAAAGTGTTTGCCTTCTGGGCAAAGATACTTAAAGAATCAAGAAATATAATCATGCAAAAATCACAATGCACTAATCATATATTATAGTAAAATGAACGTTCGAGGCCAAAGACAAGTAATAATTACTATCATATATCATAGTGCACTAATCATGTGGACTAAATATTAGTGCATGAGTAATTAGAAATATTCACATTGTAATAAGATCACACATAATCACCAAAATCATCAAGCTCCTTTTTCTAAAGATCTTTATAATGATTATCTTTCAAATGTTTGCTTATGGCAAACTAGTCTGATATTAAAATTCACAAAAAAAAAAATTTAATGCTAGGACGATCAATGACCATCACAAACTCAAGCAAGTATAAATTAAACAAATGCATAACCAATTTGTGCTATTCTTTCTTCTAAACTCAAGGTTGTCAGATTCAAAAACACCACCTTGTGATTTATTATAATGCACCGGGTAGCTCATAAGGTACCACCAAGATAATTTTGGATATAAACTAATATTGTATAATTTCAGTGGAGAAAGAGAATCAGTGCAATTAGCAATAAAAAATGGATCACTTATGGATGCCAATATGAGCTTTAAAAACCCACAACTTAATTTTAAGTTTTCATGAGGCTTAGATTTTACTTCAAACAAATAGAATATTTAAAGTAAAAGCATCAAATTGATATATTATGACAATTTTTCATGATTGATGCTCTATCTTTTCATACTCTAGACTAGATAGCTGGTATGTAAGCAAGTGTAATACAATCATGTCTAAAATATAACATGAATGACAAGAATGAACAATTCCATATATAACAGAATAAATCATGATTTTAATGAGAATATGAAGAAATTGTTTAGAATTATGATGTGGTCATGTCTAGACTGTTTTGGGGATAATCAGATCAAGCTTCATGTTGATGCTTCAGACATTTTCAGCATCACCGTCTGTCAGTCTATGTAAACAAAAGGCAAATTATAAACCTTATGAGTGTCCAGAAAATTTTCTTTAGAGTAATTCAACTCCACTAACTCAAGATAACTTAAAATTGTAATTCAACCCCAATACAACCACATAAAAAATAATACCCAAATATTTTTATAAGATACTAAAATCTCATACGATAATTCAAGATATTTTGACATGGTAAGGACGTTCCAAATTCCGCCTTACAACTTTCAAAAATAAACTAACCCTTTCTTGGGTAATGGAATTACACTTTTAATTATGTGGATTAATTACTTTGCCAATTGTCAAAAGCTTTGAAAGTATTTCATTTGTTCTTTTGAAATTATAGAAGTGCTAAAACAAAAGGAATATGTGCAAATTAAAAGCACATATTATTGCCTAATAAACTTTTAAAATTTACACACAATATAAGGATAAGTTTATGATATGATCATATGTATTTATACACACAATAAACTAACTTATATACCTAACTACGTTTGTATGAATACATCATCACTGCTTAGAATAAACATTACCACTATTAAATCATTATAAGTAATACATTATATATGAGCAATGCTGCATTATTTGTAATCTACAATTGCAATAACTCATGGATGACCACTTATCTAAAACGCTTATATATAGTGCTAAAAACGAACATGAGAATGTGTAACATTCACTGCTAAGAAAAGTATACGACTATAAAAATACATGCCCTGAAAACTATATGATGTACTGCACTATTGTAACTAATGCTGTGAGTACAATGATATAAAATATCACTATTTCAGTAATTCTTTACTACTATTCTACTCTAAACACATCACTTGCTCATTTATTCTGCATGACACACTAACATAACTATAAATAATAAATAATATTTATGAATGCCTATGACAATGCAGTCTTTATTGATCAATATGATTACTATAAATAATATTGTGTGATGAAACTACTAAAATTAAGATGATACGAAGAGTGTACTAGAAACTGCAGTTGTGCTAATATTGTAAGTGCTAATTCAAGTGATATAATACTGACTACAATAATAATTAATACGTGATAAATTAATACTAACAGTGGATGAGTTTACATATGTTATGATTGAGACTATCTTAATATAATTTGTCAACTAACAATCATGTGTCTTGTAATGATATGATGCTACATACCCTTGCAATACAACAATACTTGATTAACTACACTAATACTTAACGTTTAGACTTAAGAGTTACATACAACAACACTAAACGTACTGCAATGCTCGTCTAAAAAACTGTATATGACTCTTATGCGTTCTACAGGACCAATGACTGAAATTGTTATACGATAAATATAAAACCGAGCATTATAAGAATAAACAACTTGTGAGGCTATTTTGTTCAATACATGAGACACCCAATTGGCCATCACATATACGAAAATCAAAAGCATATTAAAATTCAATAAAAGTTACCTTACACGAAAGATACGATTCGTTCCTAGACCATACACCGAAAGTTTTCTTTGTCATGGATTCAATGATCCCAAGATGGTTAGAGACTCGTGCTGATAACGTGTTGTAATCTTGTCGTTATAACTACATACATCGCACATATTAAAAGTAAATAAACAAGAGAAGAGACAGGGAGAAGAATGATTATCTCATTTTATTCATCAACCACATTCCTCCATACATAGTCCAATTTATAGATACATTATGGAAAATAAAAGGACATTTGGACTAATGAAAAGTTACTAATTAATAATCCACATTCAATGTAATGTCCACATTCATTTTGTCTTTTAGGTTTCCACAAAATGACTTTTAGATTTTAACAATTTGGATGTATTGACTATTTTTAATTAAATGAAATTATACATTTTCGGTCAAAGGGGGAAAAAAACTTTGCTACAGTGACTCAAAATATGGAGGGGGGACAGGTGAGGTGTCCCCCTCCTATTGCATAACGAGCTGGTCATCATTATTGATTGCCAGCTCATTATTAGGAGAGGGACACCTCACATGTCCCCCCTGTTGGTCCCATATTTTGGGTCATTGGGGATTTTTTCGGGAAAAAAAAGATAAACCATCTAGATCACGATATAGGGAACCGTTCAATTGCTTTGTTAAAAAGGGGGAAAAGAACGCCAAAGAAAAACAAACAATAGATAGAAAGAGAGGATAGTTAAGAGAACAGAAAATTAATTATGAGAATAAAATATTATTAAGAATTCTATCAATTATAGGGTTAATTGCAAACACACCTCCTGTAGTATCACCGAATTGCACTTACTACCCCTGTAGTATTATTTGTCGCGTTTACAACCCGTAGGAATCAAACTCCCTCTAACTTATATTAAATGTGAGATCCCCTCCTTTTATAATATAAAAAATATTGTCTGGATGGGTTGGACACCTTTTTAACTCGTTTGCTCTCGTTTTTGCTCTTTTTTTTTGGGTGACAAGGGAAACCTGGTCAGCCGCTTAGCACCCTCCTTTGGGGTCCGACGGAGACCACGGTTCGAATTTTCTCGACCCCCCCACAACTGAGGGAGCCATCTCCTTGCTACCAGGGGGCCCAATTCCACGTAGGTGGTCGCTCAGCGTGTGGACCAGAACAGACTTAAACAGGTCCCTAATCTACCAAGCTAATTAGCTGAACAGTAAAACCCCGGGTCTCCGTCCCCACCCTTAAACCAAGGGAGACCAGTTGAATGCAGCAGCATGGATTCGAACCCATGACCGACAGGGCACGTGCCTAGGGAGCGAGTCCTCCCCCATGGAGCTGCTGACCAAGAATCCCACCCGCGGGTGGCCTCGTTTTTGCTCTTTGTTCTCTTAGGAAGACGCTATTGAAGCCTATTAGCTCCATCGTCTTTTGTCTTAGTTTCGACTTTGGTGAACAAATTTGATGCCAGAGTTTGCATCCTTGAGATGGGCGAGAACGGGTGAGAGAATGAGTGGAATACAAACAACAAAAGTTAAAAATTTTAATTTTTGGTATGAGGAAGGACTTTCACTTGGTGCTAATTTATAATGAAAAATTCACCAATGACCAAAGATATAGAACCAACAGGGGAGATATGTGAGGTGTCCCTCTCATATTGCATAATGAGTGGCCATCATGCATAATGAGTGGTCATCATTTAATGATGATCACTCATTATGCAATAGGAGGGGGACACCTCACATGTACCTCTTGTTGATCCCATACTTTAGGTCTCTATAGCAAAACTCTTTTATAATTTGTGATAGGGTTTGGTCCCCAGGCGGTGTAAATGGAAAAAAAAGGTAAGAATAAAATAAAATAATACTACAGGGTGTATTCGCAATTAGCATTTAATTCTGAGATACTCTTCTCCTTCACATACTCTCTCTCTCTCTTTCCCCGGTTCGATGGCTACAAAGCCCAAATCTTTGCTTACTTTCACTGTCTTTTTTATACGTATTAGTAATTAGATATTGTTCGTTTTGATTTTTTTTATTAGAGGCCGACAAGCCCTCTCTCTCTCTCTCTCCTCCCCCCGCTCTCTTCAATGGATCTCGCTTCTCTTCTCTCTACAATCTCTCTCCTATCCCTCATCGTCTTCAACCTCGAGAAAATCGATGCCTCGGTCCACACGTACGAGCTCGAGAGCTTCAAAGAGGTCGGCAATGCCTATCTCCTCTCCGGCGGCAGCGAGGGGATCGTCGCTTCTCAGGCCATCCGCATCGACGATGGCAGCAGCAAGCGATCCTTTATCAAGTGAGCCCGTCGATCTCTTTTAAGTTTTTGGCTGGATCTGAGTTGAAACGGTTTAGATCTGAGATTTGATTGTGCTCCATAGGTTTAGGTCAAAAAAAAAGAAGTGAACTTGTGTGGATTTTGCATTATATAGTGGGATTCAGACAAAAATCCAGTCTACATCGAGCCAGTAAGTCAGAGCTGAAGAAATTTCAGAACTTTACCTCTTTAGTCTTCAGTGTTTACTGATGATATTGACTTGGAAATTGCGTGGTTTTCCCAATATCCTCATGAACTGAGAGGACTAGATAAGATTTGTGAGTGGCTGCAGACCTCAGAAATTACATTGAGAAACACCTAAATTTGGTAGGAGAGGGAAGAAAACTTGCAGATTGAAATGGCTAATCATTTCAAATATAAAAATTTCTTTTCGGAAGAAAACCATTTAATAAAAAAGGAACCCCAAGTAGCAAGTTGAATCCAACCCACTTTGATGAATTGAGGCACATACTATAGTAGTAGTCCTGTGGTAAATTATGGTATAAATGCGAAACATGTATCTAGTTGTTCGGTTGTGCAAGAACCTACATTTTTGAATGATCTGCAAAACAATTCAGAGGGGGCATCCTTTTGGTGTTGATTACGGATCAGCAATGCATGCTCAGTCATAACTCTGGCACACTAATTTTTGGATGGCAAAAGTGTCCTACATACTATAAATCTTAGGGAAGGTACTACGTGGTCCTTATTAATTCGTGTGTCTTACTCATGTCAGCCTAAGGTTCTCACAAGGCAATATCGTGGTGCATCTATTGGCTTATTCATTGGTTT
>BQKN01001082.1:415412-425717 GCA_022839385.1 Asparagus kiusianus | reverse complement strand
CTCACAAGGCAATATCGTGGTGCATCTATTGGCTTATTCATTGGTTTTCTCTGTTATGTTCTTCCACATGCAAACACATCCTTGAAAATTATATATACTTATGAAGAAATACATATGTAGCTGCGTTTTCTTGTGTGGCTTTTGACGAACTACCATGTCTAACACCCCATATTCATGTCAGGCAGGAACTTTCTTGGCCACACACATTTCAGATGCCCATTAATAGAGTATCTAAGTTACAGATGCGCTGCAATGATGATAAATATGATGCGGACCTATTCCATAAAATCTTCTGCATACCTAACTGGTTGAATTTTCATTTAGTTTCCAAAGACACTTAGTAAACACATGAGCATTGGAACAAGCATATATTACGAAATATTTATTATCATTTGCTTTTGACGTTGAAGTGGGTTTCTGTTGACAGGTTTGACAACATTACATTCTGGAGGAGTAAAGAAGCAGCAGAAGAACATTCAAGCATGGAGCACAGTACAGGGTTGATACAAGCTATTATATTTGAAGCTGCTGATCGTGATAACATTGGTGGATCTGCTTATGGTGGACAAAGGTCCATATGCTGTACTCCTGATCTTGCTAAACTCGAGGGCTGCAGACAAGGAGAAATCATTAGAAGACCATCTTCTATGGATGCGGAATGGCCATTTGTAATAAATACACACTTCAGTGCAGATTACCGAGACACGAGAATGGAAGATAAAGAGGTTTATATTACAAAGACTGGAATGTACAACCTATTCTTTATCTCCTGTGATCCAAAGCTGAAAGGGCTTGCAGTGAGTGGAAGGACATTATGGAAAAACCCTGATGGTTATTTGCCTGGCAGGATGGCTCCTTTGATGACATTCTACACTTTCATGTCACTCGCTTATTTGCTGCTCGGTATCATTTGGCTTGTCCAGTATATTAGGTTTTGGAGAGACATACTACCAATTCAAAACTGCATAACTGCAGTTATAGCTCTTGGCTTGTTTGAGATGACTCTTTGGTTCTTTGAGTATTTGAACTTTAATAACACTGGCATAAGGCCTGTTGGCATCACGAGTTGGGTAGTGACTGTCGGAGCAATAAGAAAAACAGTCTCACGTCTGCTAGTACTTTCGGTTGCCATGGGATATGGTGTTGTTCGGCCAACTCTCGGTGGTCTTACTTCTAAGGTGCTTCTTCTGGGGTTAACATATTTTCTGGCCACGGAGTTGCTTGATATTTCTGAAAATGTTGGAACCATTAATGACATATCAGGCAAAGCAAGGCTCTTCCTTGTCCTCCCAGATGCATTTTTGGATGCCTTTTTGATACTCTGGATTTTCACTTCTCTTTCTCGAACGTTGGAAAAGCTACAGGTATATCAACTTAGGTTCAAGTACAAGGAAATAAGTAAAATGATCAACACTATATTCTAGATGATAATATATTTCTTATTTACTGTGTTATGTATAAGAGATATTAGCTCTTTAACTAATTTCTGTTTTGGTGATTGCTTAGGCTCGAAAGAGTTCTGTAAAGTTGGATATTTACAGGAAATTTACTAATGCATTGGCACTTTGTGTGATTGCTTCAGTAGCCTGGATTGGATATGAGGTATGAATCATCTTTTAGCTCATTAGCTTTGATAAGCAATTTGCGGTTTTGTACTACTTGTTATATACAGGCTGAGTTAGCTTTTTGTGTATAAAACCTTCATTATATTCATCGTTATTTACATATTCCAGTGAGTCCTAAGTATGATCAAATTACATTAGTCATGACACTTTTCAACCCAATCCCTAGTGAGCTCACTCATAACTAAGGTAAATAGACAAGAGCTAAATGTTGATTGTTTACGAGCTAGTTATTACCCCACCGTGGATTATGCACCATCCTTGGTTGCATAATCCGTAGTGAATATATGTTTCTTTTATAAGACCCATCATCTGTATATCAGTTTATAATAATTTTTGCAATCAATAAAAGCCATATACGCATCTGTACTTCCCATATCTTATAAGCAAATAACCTCCATGATCAACCCCTTTATATGAGATCAGATATCTCATGAAAGTGTCATGCAGAATATTACTTTCTTATGCCTAGAAAGCTCGTCGTAATTGATGCACAGAGGTAATACCTTCATGATGATTGAAGCCTAATATCTATAGTGATTGCAGTGTTCAGTGTGATTAATGTAATTCCTCGCTAACTAGTTCAGAGCATACAGTAGAATGGTTTTCCACTCAAAGAGAGTTATTCTGTACTTGTTAATCATTTTTCATACTCATAAATTTTCGTTATCTGCAAATTAATCTTTTAGAACGAGACGTGGCATTGAACAGAAAATGATATCCTTCCAAGTCTATAATGTCACATTTGCACAATTGTTTATTTTTAAAAATATTTCAGTGGCCCTTTCTTTGGTGATGGACCAACTTTGGCAAGTCAGTTTCTTCCTCTAGATGAAATCTACACCTGTTGAAAATGGATAAGCTTTAAAGTTTAGGACCGTGTTGTATTAAATTATCCTGACGTACGATGGATTTGCAGCAAAGAAAACAACATATTTAAAAATAAAATAAAAGATACGAGGCTTTTCAATTCTAGCAACGTTTAATGCTTGATCTGAAAGAGGGAAAAATCTTCGATATAACAGGTCTACTTCAAGGCAACAGATCCATTCAGTGAGCGATGGCAGAGCGCATGGATCATCACTGCTTTCTGGGATATTATTGCCTTCGCCTTGCTCTGTGTAATGTGCTACCTTTGGCAACCGTCTCAGAGCTCTCAAAGGTAAAAATTTCGCCTCTCTTTCATCTGTGTTCACAGAGTTTAAACAAAGTTAACTCTCTATTCTCTTGATTTTAATCCAGATATGCATACTCCGCCGAAGCTGGAGAAGATGGCGACGATGAAGAAGCTCAGTATCTAACAAAAGGAATTTCAGATGGCGGTGAACTCGGATTAGCCAATATGGAGAAAAAAGAGAGGAATTTAGACAATGATGTCTTCGGTGTTGATGAAGACGAGGTTGAGGAGGATAAGAGGGAGTGACTACTGTTTTCCTTATTAAACCATCAGAATTTGGGTTGAAGGAGCCGTAAACTGGAGAGCCTAATATGCTTATTAAACCACAAGAGCCTGCATTAATGGTGTGAATGAATTATTATTATTATTATTATTATTTTTTGTAAAATTGAGCTTAGATGGCAATCATTTGCTGTACATTAAGGCATGGCAATATCAAAAAGGCTCATGGTCTGTAACTTGTATATAGTCGATGATTGGGAGCGTTCAGAAACAAAAGTCGGTAAGTTTTTGATTAATGTGGTACTCTTTTGTCAAAGGTGTTCGTGGTGATGGATCTTTTATTATGTGATCGCGCTTGAACCCCTTGGGCTGATCATTTTCCATACTAGTGTGCACCCCGTGCTTTGCACGGCTCCTTTTTTTTATTTTTTCTACGGTAATTTTTTTTAAAAATACTGCAATAATTTTTTTTGTAAATGCTACATGTATTTTTCAACAAAAAATGCTACAATATTTTTGTTTTGTGCTACGTGTATAATGCTACGGTAATTCACCGTAGTATGAATAGTGAATCTTTGAATATTAAGAGTTGTCCCAGTTGGAGAACCTAATAGCAGCTAGTGTGCACTCCGTGCAAAGCATGACCTTTATTTTTTTTATTTCTGTTACAGTAATTATGTATTTAAATTTAGTTTTTTGTAAGCGCTACAAGAACTTTTTTAAATATTGCATTATCCCATCTGAGCTACAGTAACAATTCATTGTAGTATTACTGTAGTATAAATAGTGAATCTTGAAACATACCATTATTATAGAGGAATAGATGAATGCAAGCTTGAAGCGGGGATTTGAGTGATAGCAGATGTCACATATGAGATAATTTTATAGAATTTCCTTCATAAAGAAATGTGTTTGAGAGATTGGGCACAACAGCGGAAAGCACACTCCCATCTCCTAAATCTTGAGACATAAATAGCATCATAAAGGACGGTGAAAATTTCGCATTATACTTGAGAGGATTTTACTAATATCTAACAAATAATTCATGAACGGTTTGATAAATATTCACCAAGTATTCGGTTTGTTCAATTAGCAGTTAATGAATACTTTTTAGTCTGCAGTAGAATTTATCTTAGATATATTTGCTTTTTATATTCAATAAACTTTCATTTATATTTGTTTGATTCGTTTGTTTAATAAAGTATTTGTTTATTTTTTTGAACTTTAGTCCTCCTATGAATTATAGTTAAAAGCATTTTTGTATGAATCCCACAAGTTTATTGCACATATAACCCCATGTAGAGGGGAAAAAATTTACAGTCACTGTTCATTACAATTTCTCTTTGTGTAACTTTGTGTTTTAGGCAAAATGTCACAAAACCCTCCTTAACTTTTGCGTTTTTTAGAATACCCTCTTCAACTTTTAACATTTTCCAGAACACCCTCTAAAGTTGTGAACCACAATTTTTTTCAGTAAAAATATCCACATGCCTAATTTTACCCACACATACGAAAATAGCGGTTAACATAATTAAGGGGGACTTTCTGATAACCCCAAACACTAAGGAGGGGTTCCTGTGACATTTAAAGATTCAAGTGGGCTTATCAGAGAAAATCCCAGACTTAAGGGGGTTTGTAAAATTTACCCTCTGTCTTTCCCTTTTCTTTGCACCGCGGCGCTCTTTCTCAAAATTCCCGTCTTTTCTCTCTCTCTCTCTCTCTCCTCTCACACTCTCTCTCTCTCGCGCCCGCCCTTCGACGGCGTGCGAGAGTTCCTCTCGTCGATCCAGCGAGGTTCAATCGAAGTTGAACCCGAACGCTTGGGATCTGATCAATTGCGGGAGAGGAGAGGTAAAAGAGCTCTAGAACTTAACTTTCAGTTAAAAAAAAAAAAAAAACCCCAGCATTCACTGGAATCGCTGCTAGCTAGTAAATTAATGAGAACCCAGTTGCTCAAATTCTTAATTCATGTTCATGGCGTATTTCTTTATTAGATTTTTATTAAATTTTTTTTTTATAACCACAGAAATGTCTTCTTCCCCTATTAATCAACCCGCAGCCTCACGCACTTCATCTTCTCCTGACCCTGCTCCTCTTAATGCTTATGAAGATGTAGCAGAGACTACCAACCCGACCCCTCGAAAACGGAAGAGGAAAAATTCCTCCCCGTGTTGGGATAACTTTGTGGAAATTGTTCGCCCTGATAAGGTCAGGAGGTGGCAGTGCAAGCACTGCAAGCATGATTTCGCGCAAAATTCATCCGGGACGACCTCTCATCTGAGAACCCACTTGAAAAACTATTGCACTGCCAAGAGGAGGAGTGAGCAAGGGCAGAGAACGCTCGAAAACTATTGCATTGCCGGGAGGAGGAGTGAGCAAGGGCAGAGAACACTCGAAATGTCCTGTGTGGAGCATCCCGCTATGCTACTAACCGACGGCAGAGGTGATGCCTTGAAAGTTAGGGAGGCGCTAGCGCATTGGGTAATGATGCACGATCATCCGTTTACGATCTGTGAGGAGGAGGGTTTTGTGTTGTTGATGAAGAGCATGAATCCAGGGTTTACGGAAATTGGGTGGGAAACCTTAAGAGATGATTGCATGGAAATCTTTGGCAGCGAGAGGAGTAAATTGAAAGCGCGCTTGAAAACTATTGATACAATTAGTTTAACGACCGAACTTTGGAGGTCGGAAAATCAAAGAATTGAATATGTGGAGGTCACGGGCCATTTTGTTGATGAGCATTGGAACCTGGAAAAAAGGGTTCTTGGTTTTGTGCATGTGCCTTCTCCTCGAAGTGATATGGATATAGCGGACGCTATGGGTAAATGCTTGAAAGAATGGGGAATAGAGAACAAAATTTTTACTATTTCAGGGGATAATGCGACATATAGTGATGTTTGTTTTAGAATTTTGAAAGATGACTTACCCGGGAGTAGGAAATCGGTTTGTGGTGGAAAGTTTTTACAAGTTCGATCTTGTGCTCACATTCTTAATCTTCTTGTTCAAGATGCAATAAATGTTATTTCATCAATAATTGAAAATGTACGTGAAAGTGTGAAGTTTGTCAGTCACAGTGAAGCGAGACTCAAAGCATTTTCTGCTATTGTTCAAGAGGTATATTTAATTATGTGTTTATTTTTAAAGCTTATACTTGTTCTTTCAAAAGTACTAATCACATTTTTTTTAACAGTTGCAATTAGGACAGAAGAAGTTGATCATTGATGTGCCTAGTCGATGGAACTCGACATATTTAATGTTGATCACTGCCTTAAAGTTCAAAGATGCATTTCCAATTCTTAAAGAAAGTGAGCCCAATTATGATTGCATGCCGGACCCTGGGGACTGGGATAAAGTGGGGAAGATTTGCAAGTTATTAGAGGTGTTTGATGCGGTAACAAATCTCATCTCCACTAGTGATTATCCTACATCCAATTTATATCTTGTCGAAGTTTATAGGATTAAAAAAGTAATAGACGAATTGCTAGTAGATGATGATGTGTCTATTAGAGAAATGGCAAGAAAAATGAAAGATAAGTTTGAGAACTATTGGGGGGAATGCAATTTGTTAATCGCTGTAGCTTCTATTATGGATCCAAGGTTGAAACTGGGTGCAATGGAATATTGTTATCCTCAAATTTACCCTGAAGAAGAGTCCAAACGATATATTCAAAATGTGAAAAATGCTCTAAAGGAGATATTTGATAAATATGTTTCTGTGCATCATGCCAATAATGCTTGTAACTCTTTGTGTGGAGAAGGTGGTGCCTTGGATGAGTCTCGTGATACAAGCACTAGCTCAGGATGGAGCGATGTCTTTAGTTTTGTGAGAAGTAAAGAAAGAATTCCTGCTTTCAAATCAGAGTTGGAGATGTATTTAGAGGAGCATGTATTTATTTGTAATGCAACTGTCGATCAACGTTTCAGTGCTTTAGATTGGTGGAAAGACAATCGATTTAAGTATCCTATCTTGTCGAGAATGGCTGCGGATATCCTTGCAGTTCCTATTTCCACGGTGGCATCTGAGTCTGTTTTTAGTGATGGGGTAAGGGTAATAGATCCATATCGAGCTTCTTTAGACCTGACCACCCTTGAAGGATTAATTTGTGGAGGAGATTGGATTCGTAAGGTGCATGGTATAAAGAAAAGAAAGCAGGTAATTACATTTTAATTTAAACCAAAATTATATGTATTTGGATTAATTAATCTTATATGAATTTTATGTTTGCAGAGTGAGGATGATATAAAAGAGAGAGAGATTATATTGCCAGATCCTTGAGTTCAGGTATATTTATTCATTATAGGTATTTGTATTTCATCCATGCTTTATTTTTTTTATAACATTTTTAGGAACTACTCTGTCAATAGATATCATTAAGACTGAAAGGTTAGATGCTTTCATATTTTTGATGTTCAATCAATTTGTTGCTCTTTACTCCAATATCCGCAATCTTCTTTTTGCATCTTTCATCTAGTGAAGCTTCAATGTAAATGGAAATATGGTCGAGCCAGCAAGAGGATGGCTAGATTGTTGTCGGCTACAAGAAGCATGGTTCTGTAGCTTGGAAGAAATTTGAAAGCATAAAAAAAAAAACTTTTTTGGGGAAATAGTACCGATACAATATGCACTTCTGTAGAATGTAGTATGTATTAGCATGGTTCTGTAGCGCTTTCATCTCGCGAAGCTTCAAGCTGCTATTTTGAAATTGATGTGTTTTCTCTTATGGTGTGTTTGGGAGTTTACTAAGGGAAGGGAAGGAAAGGTAAATAACGGGAAGGGAAGGGAAGGGAAGAGAATTGTAATATGTTGTTTGGGAGTTGAGTAAGGTGAATGAAGGTGAAATGAAGTAAATATATGTAAATTTACATAAATGACTTTATATTAATAACACATCAGCATTTTTATTTGTTTTGATGGGGGTAAGAAGGTCATTACATCCTTTTACCCTCCTCTACCGCCCAAATGGGGTGTGGGGGGGAGGGGGGAGGGGAAAGAAAACCAAGCAATTTTACCATCCGTTCCCCTTCCTTCCTCCTGTCTACCCTCCTTAAAAAAACTCCCAAACAAGGTGAAAGCTGCATTTCTCTTCCCCTCCCCCTCTCTACCCTCCATCCAAACAGGGCATTATACAAGATGTTTAACTTTGTGACCTTTAATATTTCATGGTCATATTTATTCAGACCTGCAAAACTCTATTCTGAGCCGAAGAACAAAGGTCTAACAAACACATTGCGTTAACTTTTTTCAGAAAGGCAATGGAGAATGCCGAGGTTGATGAAAATTCTGAGGCGGTGGAAATAGACGACCTTCCCGAGATTTGAGACCTCTGAAGACTACTTGCCTTGAGACCTCCAAAGACTGTACCCTTGTTCTGATTTTGATTTTGCTTTCGTTTAGTATGGTTCTGTAGCTTGGAAGCAGAGTGAAGCATCATTTTTTATTGGAAATAGTATTAAGAATTTATCATGACTATTGGAAGTTTGAAACAACTAGACCATTGTGAAACAATGTATTATGATGACTCTATTGGATGAGTCGAATTTTCTATGTACTGCTTATTAGATATGTTTGCTATATTTGAAATGTGTATGCATCCTTAGTATTTCATCTAGCTGCTTGTAAACGTAGATAGATAGTCATTGATTTATGAATATTACATTTATCGCTACTTTGCATATTCAGAGGCTGTCATTTCTGTATGTATATATCAAATGATTTTAGGCATTCTATGAATTGAGGCTAATGTTCATATCTGTCGAGTGATGGAATATATGTGTTTTTGTCATATTTCTGTAACGGCCTCCAGAAATTTTGCTCTGGGACAATTTTATGCTGATACAGTATATATATCTCCCTCTATTTTTTTAAGGAATCAATTAATAGTTTTCGCAACGCAAAAAAATGTATAAATCAAATAAGAAAAACTAAGACACAAGTGTAAACAATAAATGCAGAGATGAATTCTTTATTTTTATTATCATATAAAAAGATAGTTACATAGGCTAAAAATACTTACCATTGGGTCGAAATGATCTAAAATGGACAAAAATCGTGGATTATATATTAGGAAATTTAGAATTTTGAACTCTACAAAATTATTTGCTATTGGATCAAAATGAACAAAAAAATCCAAAAAGTATGGGTAATAGCTCATGAAATTGTGAAATTTGAACTTATCATATAAAAAGACAGTTAAATAGGCTAAAAATACTTATTATTGGGTCGAAATGACCCTAAATGGACAAAAACCGTGGGTTATATATTAGAAAATTTGGAATTTGAACTCCACAAAATTATTTGCCATTGGATTAAAATAAACAAAAAAATTTTAAAAGCACATGTAATAGCTCATGAAATTATGAATTTTATACTCTGTGAAATTATTTATCATTGGATTGAAACAAACAAAAATAATTCAAAAATCGTGGGTTACAGCTCATGACATCATGAATTTTAAACTTCATGTGATTATTTTTTATTGGGTTGAGACAAACTAAAATGAACAAAAATCATGGGTTATATATATCATGAAATCGTAAATTTTCAACTCCACAAAATTATTTGCCAAAATGACTAAAAAAATTTAAAAGTCATGGGTTTTAGTTCATGAAATTGTGAATTTTGAACTCCAAAAATTTATTCGCCATTGGGTTGAAACAAATGAAAAAATTCTGAAATTCCGGGTTATAGTTCATGAAACCATGAATTTTGAACTCCGCAAACTTATTTGCCATTGGGGCCAAATGAAGAAAAAAGGACAAAACCGTT
The DNA here is from genome assembly GCA_022839385.1 of Asparagus kiusianus. Taxonomy (NCBI): domain Eukaryota; kingdom Viridiplantae; phylum Streptophyta; class Magnoliopsida; order Asparagales; family Asparagaceae; genus Asparagus; species Asparagus kiusianus. The sequence continues at coordinate 415,930 of BQKN01001082.1, read as the reverse complement.
GGTTATAGTTCTTGAAATCATGAATTTTGAACTTTGTAAGGTTATTTATCATTGGGTCAAAATAAATAAAAATACACAACAATCATGGTTTATAACTCAAATTGTGCATTTTGACCTCCACAAAGGTTATTGTCATTGGGCCAAAATAAACTACAATGGACAAAAACTGCTGGTTATAGACAATAAAATCATGATTTTTAAACTCTATGAAATTATTTATCATAGGGTCAAAATAAACAAAACTAGGAAAAAAATATGGGTTATGGGTCATGAAATCATAAATTTTAAACTCCAAAAAATTATTTGCCATTGGACTAAAAGTGAACAAAAAAATTTAAAAATTGTTGGTTATAGCTCATGAAATTTTGAATTTTGAAATCCACAAAAACACTTGTTGTTTGGGCTGAAACGAATTAAAATCAACAAAAATTGGAGTTATAGCTCATAAAATCATGAATTTGATCTAGCAAATGTGTAAGGACCATGAATTTTGCTACTAATTAAAATAATATTTTGGT
>BQKN01001082.1:393427-405412 GCA_022839385.1 Asparagus kiusianus | reverse complement strand
ATCTGCAATAGGTTGATTCCCTTCGCTAGAATTCCAGAATCCCGCTGAAAATCCTCAAGAACTCCCCCAAATCACCAAATCCAAATTAGGGTTTTGAGAGGGGAGAGAAAGGGGCTAGGGTTTTGAAATCTTAGATCTGGGAGAGGTTCTCTCGGGCAGAGAAATATATATCAACTCACAAAACCCGACCCGAACCCGTTTGGACCCGAATCTGGAAAAACCTAATGACCGCTGATCAGTCGACCGGTCCGGTCGACCGCCATGGTCGACCGTGCCGGTCGACCGCTCAGCACAAAAAAAACCTGCTGGGATTAAAATCCTTAGTCTGGGATTTTTAACTCGATTCCTCTCACATATAAGCACTTGTTGGGTTTTCAAACATAGCTAATTACATTCATATGACATATATATGTGTATATATATGATTATTCATCACAAGGGAATTATTTACTATTAATAATTCACATATATTTATTAAAGCAATTTTCGGGGTTTTACACTTGGGAACGCGAAGAGGATATGCGTTGTGACTACCCATACCTATTTGAACAGGTAAATTGTTTGGATTATATTTTTCTTATAGTTTATGATGATTTTGGGATAGTCATATTTATCTTTAACACTAGAATGGGAGTATTATCACTTAATCATTAATCATTTGGAATACATGGTATATATATGGGAGGTTCCATGTTTGGATTTTTTTGCCCAGCGTACTAGTTCTATTTAGTTAGGGATTAAGTGGGAGTATCCGTATTTTAGATTGTTAAGCATAGATATTGCTAGTGATTTATATCTAGGGATTAATGGTATAAGTGTGTACGGGAGGGTTTTCTTATCTGGATTATCCCCTCTTAGTACTTTTCTCATATTATTAATTCCTAAGATACGTTGCGGAATTTCAAGGGCGAAATTCTTTTAGGGGGGGGGGAGAATATAAAACCCCAAAAATTTTAATATTTTATGATAAATAATAATAAATATGTTATATGGTAAAAAATAATATATTTTAATATTTGAATATGATAAGAATTGATTTGAGATCAATTCAATATATATTTGTGAATATATGAGTGCATATGTGCAAGACATGCACAAATGCCAAAAGAGAAATATGAGATTTATGACCAGTTATGAGTTTCTATATTTTACGCACTGATGTAGTTAGAATCTTAGAAAGTGTAAAAAGATCAAAGTTGTAGGTCTCTTCAATATCTTTCCAACAAATCTTAAAATACCTCATTCGGAGGTCGGACGATAAAGTTATGGCCAATATACCGAACCCCAGCCTGTGTGCAGGTTTCTATACGGTCGACTACTGGACGTGCAGACGCCAAGATTGTCTCTGTTTCGGGTTGGTTTTGTTTATACCGAACCCGGGAGTATACCTAAGTATATATATCCGTTTTGAAGCTCTCATAACCTTCTTTTAAACCCTAATAGCCTCAGCCTCCTCCTCTCTCTCTCTCTCCTCTCTCTCTCAAACCCTAAACCCCCTTTCTTTGGCGATTCTTGGAGGATTTTGGAGGAGCTGACGCGAGATCCATTGGTGTTCAGCAAAGGAGGATCATTCTTACTCGTTTTTGGGAGTTCATCAACACCCCTCAGGTGAGTTTCATCTCGCCCAATCCTACACCTATGGTTTAAACGTTTTTAATAAAGTTTTTCCTGTGTTTTATGAGTCTAAAATACTATTTTATGTATAAAGATAGATCTTTATATTGTATGTTATAAAAAGAACAAGTTTTTAGTTAATAAAGATCACCCACGAATTTCTTAATGCAGATCTAGATCTGAAATTTTTCCTAACAAGAGTTTTGAAAGAAAGATAATTGTTTTCAAACGTGTCGACATGCATACATGTGTTTAAAAAGGTTTCTTTTTTATCTATAGTGTTAGATTGTATTTTTTTTTACATAATCTAGAAATACTAAATCACGTATATAGGATTTGTAGTATATAGAATTGTCGCATAATGGCTTTTGAATCAACCTCGAGGAGCAGAAACCTGTAGAAAAGGTTTCTGTCTCTTCGCGGTCGACCGCTAGGGAATTTTCTGTATGTTCATGTTGTTGCATAAGTTTGTGTGGCTGGTGAGACACCTATGTTATATGGGATTATAATACACTAGGATTTGTGTATATGAGTTGACTACGGACACGAGTTTTAGATTCACTCACCGAGACACGAGAGTGAGTAGTAAATATGCTGCTTTTTTTATACATGTTGAAGTCCTCGTGTTGGACTATAATCCATTGAAGTACTCGTGTTGGACTATAATCCATTGAAGTCCTCGTGTTGGACTATAATCCATTACAGTCCTCGTATTGGACTTTAAGCTTTTGCAGTTCATGTATTAGACATTTACCTATTTCAGTCCACGAGTTGGGCACGTATTTGACATCTGACAGGTCATTGATATCATGGTTGGAGATAAAGCTATATTTCTTTATTGCTCCATGTTATAGTTTCTTTTAGGATTTGGTATTTAGCTATTTACAATTTGAGCTAACGGGAGACATACCTATGCTCGTGTTGTAAATTTCTAAATATCAAACCACCATTTTATTTCGGAGTAGATGATTGACTATCTATATGTATTAACAACTATTTTTCTTTCTTCTAGCCCTTCCCCCTAGGGTTGGTTGAGATGTTACTCACTAGTTCTTGACGCTCGTTGTTCCCCCCTTTCAGGTAACGAGCCAGGTGCACGGAGAGCCGTAGGTTGATGGAATTGCTCTAGCAGTTATTTATCTATATTGTTAGTAGTTTATGTCAGAACTTCACAGTAGATGTGTTTATGAACATTTGAGTTATCATTCTAGTTTTGTAAAGGCGATGTGCCTAAATGTCATTTGATTTGATTTCCTATGTCGAGACACTTGTATTCAGTCAGATGTTATTTCTCTCAGAGATTTGTCTATTTATTTCAGTGGTGATGATTTCTTCAGGATATTTGTCGTTTAGTATTTCTTCTGTATATTTTCTCTAGCCTGTTTTGTACTTACATCTGTTAATGTTGATTCTACTAGATAGATAGTAATTATGATGGTAAAACGTGCTATTACACGATGTAGTGTATGACAGGTTTGACATTCTTGGTTTCACCTTGGACTACAGCCTTGCTGAAACTAGTGGTATCACAGTAAATAACATCACAAGGGAAAAAATTCATAATTTTATGAGTTATAACCCATGTTTTTTTTACTATTTTCAGTCATTTTGGCCAATTTGCAAATAATTTTGTAGTGGCAAAAATTCACAATTTCATGAGCTATAACCTACGATTTTTATCATTTTTAGTAGATTTGACTCATAGACAAATAATTTTGTAGAGGCTAATATTGATGATTTTCAAGATCTATAATGCACAATTTTTGGCCAGTTTTCGTCATTTTCACCCGTTAGCAAATAATTTCATGAAGACCAATATTAACGATTTCATGAGCTATAAACCAATGATATTTAACAATTTTTAGTTGATTCGACCCATTGGCAAATAATTTCATGGGGGGATCATGAATTCACTATCTATAACCCATAATTTTTTCCCTCTTTTTATTCCTTTCGACCCATTACCAAATAATTTTGTGAGGCCAAAATCCATGACAATATGAGCTATAACCCACAATTATTTGTCACTTAGATTGTTTTGACCTATTGAAAAGTAATTTTATGGAGGCCAAAGTTTATGATTTCGTGAGACATAACTAATTGTTTCTATCCATTTTCAATCATTTCAACCCTGGCAAACAACTTTGTAGTGGCCAATATTCAGGCTTTCATGAGGTAAAATGCATAACTTTTTGCCATTTTTTATCAGTTTAATCCATTAGCAAATAAGTTTGTGGAGGCCAAAATTTAAGTTTTTATGAGTTATAATTCACGATTATTTACCCTTTTTAATCATTTTTACTTGTTAGCAAATAATTTCATGGAGACCAGAATTCATGATTTCATAAGCTAAAACCCACGATTTTTGATCCATAAGTAAATAATTTTGTGAAGGCTAATGTTCACGATTTCAAGAGCTATAGTGCCTAATTATTGGTCATTATTAGTCATTTTAACATATAGGTAAAAAGTTTCACGAATGCCAAAATTCACGATTTTATGAGCTACAACCGACTATTATTTACCGTTTTTAGTCGTTTAGACACGTTGGTGAATAACTTCACGAAGGCCAAAATTCATGATTTTATGAGCTATAATCCATAATTATTTAGCATGTTTAGTCATTTAGTTAGCAAATAATTGTATGGAGGTCAAATTTCCTAATTTGATGAGAAATAACCCATGATTTTTTGTTATTTTTTTTGTTTCAACCCGTTAGCAAATAATTTGTGGAAGCTAAAATTCATGATTTTTTGTGCTATAATTTAAGATTTTGAGCCATTTTTAGTCATTTTGACCCTATGCAAATTATTTTATAGTGGCAAAAATTCACGATAATATGAGCTATAACCTATAAATTTTGGCCATTTGTAGTTACAACCCATTAGTAGATAATTTCGCGCATGTCAAAACTCATGATTTTATGAGCTATAACACACACTTATTAGCCATTTTTAGTCATTTTGACTGATTGGTAAATAAATTTAATAAGTCCATAATTCATGATTTTATGAGCAATAACCGACTATTTTTGGTTATTTTTAGTCATTCGAACCCATTGGCAAATAATTTTATGGGAGCCAAAATTAACGATTTCATGAGGTATAACCCATGATTATTTATTATTTTTAGTTTCTTTACTTGTTGGCAAATAATTTTACTTAGACCAAAATTCACGATTCATAAACTATAATACATGATTTTGGGCTATATTAAGTCATTTCGACCCCTTTACAAATAGTTTTGTAGTTGTCAAAATTCAATATTTCATGAGCTAGAATCTACAATATTTGCTCATCTTTAGTATTTTATGACACATAGGCAAATAATTTTACAAAGGTCAAAACTCACAATTTCATGGGCTATAATTCATGGTTATTAGTCATTTTGACCCATCGATAAATAATTTTTCGTAGTCAAAATTTTACTATTTCATGAGCAATAATGAGATTTCTGGCTAGTTTTAGTTGTTTCGACCCATTAGCAAATAATTTCGCAAGGAAAAAATTTACAATTTTGTGATCAATAACCCATGATTCTTTGATATTTTTAGTTGTTTCGACCCATTGGATAATAATTTTACGGATGCTAAAATCACGATATCTTGAGCTATATTCCACGATTTTTTTGCCATTTTTAGTCTTTTAGACCCGTTGACAAATAATTTCGGGAAGGCCAATGTGACGTCCCACGTGATTGACAACGACCTTTTCAAGGGAAAGGTTTAGTCCCACATCGGTGGGAATGTGAGTAATTGAGGCATTTATATAGTAAAGCTAAAGACTTAAGTGTAACATCGGCTAGTCGATTTTGGCAGTTGTTTGAGCCAAACAGCACGTTACACTCAGTGGGTCCCACTGCTTGCACGCGCCAACGGACCCGCGGGTCCGGGGCGTGACAACTAAAATTCATGATTTCATGAGCCATAACACACTGTTTGTTACCATTTTTAGTCATTTCGATCCATAGCAAATAATTTTCCAGTGGCTAAAATTCATAATTTTGTGAGTTATGACCCATGATTTTTGGTCATTTTTAATCATTTCAACATGTTGACAAATAATTTTATGGAGGCAAAAATTCACAATTAATGAGCTATTACCCAAGAGTAGTTAGTGGCCATTTTTAGTCATTTTGACTCCTTCGCAAATAGTTTCATAGTGGCTAAAATTCATGATTCCATGAGTTATATCTTATAACTTTTTGCTATTTTTAGTAGTTTGACCCATAGGCAAATAATTTCGTAGAGGCCAATATTCATGATTTCAACAGCTATAATGCACGATCATTGGCCATTTTTAGTTATTTTCACCTGTTGGTAAATAATTTCGTGAAGGTCAAAACTAACAATTTCATGAGAAATAAACCTACAATATTTGACCATTTTTAGTTATTTCAACCCATTGGAAAATAATTTCGCTAGAAAAAAAATTCAAGAATTTGTTATCTAGAGCCCATAATTTTTTTTTGTTATTTTAATTCATTTCGATCTATTGATAAATAATTTTACGAGGCCAAAATTCATGATAGCATGAGCTATAACCCGTGATTATTTTTCATTTTTAGTTGTTTCAACCTATTAGCAAATAATTTAACGGAGAACAAATTTCATGATTTCATGAGCCATAACTCATGATTCTAGCCATTTTTAGTCATTTTGACTCCTGGAAATAACTTTGCAGTGGCCAATTTTCACAATTTTGTGAGGTATAACCCACGATTCCTAGCTATTTTTAATCGTTTCGACCCGTTGACAAATAATTTCATGAGAGCCAAATTTATAATTTTATGAGTTATAACCCATGATTATTTACCCTTTTTAATCATTTTGACTCATCAGGAAATAATTTTATGGAGGTCAAAATTCACGATTTCATGAGCTAAAACCCACGATTTTTTAACATTTTGAGTTATTTCAACCATTAGCAAATAATTTCGTATAGGCCAAAATTCACAAATTCATGGGCTATGACCCACAGTATATGGCCATATTTAGTCATTTTGATCCCTTTTGCAAATAATTTTGTAGTGCCCAAAATTAAAGATTTTATGAGCGATAACCCACTGTTTTTGGCCATTGTTTGTAGTTTCAACTCATATGCAAACAATTTCACATAGACAAAACAAACAAAATGAAAAAAATAGTGTCGGTCATAGCTCAGGAAATCATGAAGTTTGAACACCATAAACGTATATGCCATTAGATCAAAGCGAATAAAAAAATTTCAAAACCGATGGTTAAAGCTCGTGAAATTGTGAATTTTAAATTCCAAAATATTGCTTGTCATTAGGTAGAAATAAATTAAAATGGACAAAAGTCGTAGGTTATAACTTTTGAAATCGTGAATTTTAAACTCTACAAAATTATATACCATTGGGTAAAATGAACGAAAATGCACAAAAATCGTGAGTTAAGCTCATGAAAATTTTATTTTGAACTCCACAGAAATACTTCCCATTGGATCAAAATAAACTAAAATGGCAAAAATCGTGGCTTAAATATCATGAAAACGTGAATTTTCAACTCCACAAAATTATTTGCCATTTGGTCAAAACAAAAAAAAATCAAAAAATGTGGGCTATAGTTCATAAAATTGTGAATTTTAAACTCCATAAAATTATTTGCCATTGAGTTGAAGCAAGCAAAAAATTCAAAAATTGTTTGTTATAGCTGATAAAAATCGTGAATTTTTAACTCTATAAACTTATTTTTCATTGGATCGAAACGAACAAAAATAAACAAAAATTGTTGGTTATAACTCTTCAAATCATGAATTTTAAACCCTACAAAATTATGTACCATTGGATCAAACTGAACAAAAATGCACAAACTTTATGGGTTATAACTAATAAAATTGTGACTATTTAAACTCCACAAATTATTTGACATTGGGTCAAAACAAATTAAAAAATCGTGGGTTGTACCATGAAATATGAATTTTGAACTCCGCAAACTTATTTTCCATTGGGTCCAAATGGACAAAAACAGACAAAAATCATTGGATATAACTATTGAAATCGTGAATTTTGAATGTGAAAAATTATTTACCATTGGTCAAAACGAACTAAAATGTACAAAAATCGAGGGTTATAACTCATAATATTGTGAATTTTAAACTCTACAAAAATACTTGTCATTGGATCAAAACGAACAACATGAGACAAAATGTGTTATAGCTCATAAAACCATGAATTTTAAACTTCAAAAAATTATTTGGTATCCGATCAAAACGAATAAAAATAAATTCAAAACACATGGTTAATAACTCATGAAATTATAAATCTTGACCTCCACAAAAATACTTGTCATTAGGTCGAAACGAACTAAAAGAGACCAAAATCACAAGTTATATATTATGAAATCTTGAATTTTAAGCTTCACAAAATTATTTGGCACCGGATCAAAATGATAAAAAAATCAAAAATTCTTAGAATATAACCCATGAAATTATGAATTTGAACTCAAAAAATAATTTACCATTGGGTCGAAACAAACAAAAGTATTCAAAAATTGTGTCCATTTTGAACTCCGCACAATTTCGAGCCATATTACAACAAATCCCGGGGCCTCATTACAAACTCCCAAGTAATAATTAGGGTTTCCTTAGATTGTTAGAACAACTCAACCACATAGATACATACAATTTTGATGTAAACAAACTGACAGAAAAGAATTTTCGGGTGCTCTCAGAGATTATTAGCCTTTTCCCTCCAATCTAGAGAACTCCTCAATGCTGTTGAACTTCTGACTTCGGTATCTTTTAAATGTTTTCAGTTTCTATTTCCAAGTATCTTTTAAATGTTTTCAGTTTCTATTTCCAAGTATGAGGCTTCAAAGAGATCGATAAAGAGAATCTAAAGTCGGTATCTTATAATGTGAATTTATCACTAGTTTTACTCATGGACTGCTAGGGCTTTCTTCATCAGTTACGGTCGTTTCCACAAGATTCTGATCAGCCCATACAGACGCATCTAAATATCCAAGCTCGTAGAATTTGTCCAGCATTTCATCTTCTGCAGGTTCTAGCGCCCAGCTTAAGAGCTGGAAATTAGTAGAAGCGAGCATTTAGTTTCTCTTGAAAAAATTTAGAAATCATAAACTATGCCTGAATATAATCAACAACCAAAAGTAACATATACCTGTCTTGGAGTAGCTCTGTCTTCTGGATTGCAGTCTGGACTGATTCCAATCCCTCTCAATCCTATTCTGTTTGCTGGAAAAGCACAGACAAGAACCTGCAGTGTGAAAAGATTTTAGATCCAACTGAATGGGTTCTTAGTGGGAATTGTGCTATTTTAATGCTTTGGATAAACTAGAACTTTATTTAGCTATTCATAACAAGAAAATTGGAAAAATAAATATGAGAATAAGGTGATTCTTGGGTTCTGTTCCAATGTAAACTAGAGGATTCAAGCTTCTTTACTCTTTCAGGAGAGCCAAGGAAAGATTTAATTCCAGATGCAAGTGTTAAAACGGGAAGTAAGCTAAGTCCCAACTCCATTATTTTGATGGACTTGTTAACTCCTCCAATGTAAGGGGAAAGTGTGGTGATGAGCTACACCTATGATATTTTCCAAAATTACTTTTGATGCCAACTTCCCCACGTATTTGGTGTTTAGAGCTCTGACGAATAAGAATCCTAAGGTGATGTGATTCATTTTGTTGCTTTGGTTTTTCTCCCCTGGTTTTCCATTATTTATCAAATGTCTTTGTACTACCCCACGGAAAGGACTTATCAGAAGTAAATCTCGGTGACCCTTTTTTCCTTCCTGACTGTGTATGTGTGATTTCGTCAATTTTCAACTGTTTTAATAATTTTGCATATTCTACACCCGGTAAAGGACCTGGATGATGGAGATAGTTAATGAAATTGTAATTTGTTTTTAAGATATGAATTAAAGGATGTTTGGCAACTGCTCAAAGTGGCTTATAAGTGGCTTATAAGCCACTTTTGTGGCTTACAAGGCACTGAAACATGTTTGGCAAACATCTTATTTTAACTTATAAGCCATGACAAAATAAGCTAGGTAAACCCAGCTTATTTTTTGTTGGCTTATTAACCACATAGTTTGACCAAGTAAAACATCATCTTATCCCTTAGCATTTAAGAAAATTCCAAAGCCCTCTTTCTCTATTTCCAACTCCTTTTTGGTCATTTTGAGAACAAGTATGGATTATAAGTCATTCATTTATCAAACACTCTACCACTAAAAATGGATTGTAATCCACTAAATTTACCAAACATTTTTGGATTATAATCACTTGACTTATAAGCCATCTGTGGATTATAAGTCAAATGGATTATAATCCAAAGTTTCCAAGCATGCTCTAAATAGCTTCTGTTTCAGATGAAGTATAAAGTTATAATTGTAAGATTCAATTTAACGTCTTCATGCTTTAGCAAATTTTGAAACACTTCCACTAGGATTGCCTCAAGCAATAGATCGGACTCACCGACGTGCAAACAGAAGCACCCACAAATATTGAAAGAGAAATTTGGAAACGCACATCATCTTTTGGTTGAGATTACTTACTGATTTTGAAGCTGAAGTTGGTGGCATAAACAATGTCAAACCCCCGTCAACGCACAAACGATTGCGAAAAATTGTTGCAGGTCTTGGAGCTAGATACCTATCAAACATTATATTAGCTGACACTTTCTACTTCATGACATGGTTTGTGCAAAAGGGCTGGAAGCATATTTCAACAGTAACACACCCTGGAATATATGAGGAGGTGAATAGTGCATTGATAAGGTCTTCCTTAGAGTCAAATTTATCGATAAGTAAACCTTTTGGCCTCCAAAACAATTGAGTGATTGCAACTGTAGCAAAGAAAAGCGAAAATCTGACATTATCAGATTGCAGGCAGTAATCCTTGAACACAAAGCAAACATAATACAGAAAGTTGATATTTGACAATTCTCCACTAGCATTCAGTAGTACAGCAGAAACAAACAACATGCAGTATGACGTTCTTAATTCGGTAAATCTGGCCTCATTTGTAGATTAAATGGATTGTCCCAAGACAATAAATTACTAGAATATGTTAAGCATCATGTTTTTGGGAAGGTAAAAGGGAGAGAAGTCTGAGGACACACAAGGACTAAGTACAGATGCAGGAAAGAAGCAAAGCAACAATGTCTGGGAATAAGACGGTGGATCCTGGCGAAAAAGCGCAATGATTTCAAAACATAAACTTGAAGAAAATAAGAATTGAAAGGTGAGCCAAGTGACCCAGGCTAAATGGAAATCGCATTATGCAGGTCGGATGAGATCTTAGTGGTATAAAGATATAGGCAACAGAAAATTGAAATAAGAGGACAGCGCTAAAAATACTAACAAAATCAATCCACTCTTATAATTTAACAGACAAGTTTACTAAAACGAAACGAGAGGCAACGCCAGGATAGTTCTGACAAACACCTAATTTGGGTATCAATGTCAAACATTAGGCTCTATTTCAAAATGTATATATCACAAGCATTCTCTAGAAAACAAATATTAAGGAAGCTCACCGCGAATCCGACCATTGCACCTGACGTGTATATCATCTGGTAGAAGTTCATTGAGAATATCTCTCAACACTGCCTGATGAAATTGCATACTGGTTTCTTGTTAGGGGAAATGAAACAAGAATTGAAAAAAAAAACTTTAGCCTTTAAATATGAATTTATGAATTCAAACAATTTTTGAATTGAAAGAGAGAAAATTTAAATGAAAAGTATGAATTCTAAATGATTTTTCAGTATAAAAGATGCTAGACAAAAGTTATGAAACTTATATATTATGAATTTCAGAAACTGTATAGCGTATACTAGGTCAAACTCATATACCCCTAGCCTAAATGCAGTGCCATTAAGACGGCAATCTTCAGCAAGAATCTTGGTAGCCTGTAGGGCTTCTTGCATACTTTTTCCAGAAGCAATCACCGCACAGACTATGGCACCAGCAGATGAGCCAGCTAACGGTGTGGTTTCCTGAACCATTAAGCACAGATCGTGTTAGCAATTTGAATGAGAAATAAATCAGTAAAACATTTCAATAATGGCAACGATGAGCAGCATTCGCTGGACAGGAAGACATAAACAGCCAATCATTGGCACAAACTGAGATCCAGAAGCTCACGCCATAAGGAACAAGCGAACTTAAGTGTTTAAGCATCTCTGATGCGATGACATCCGCACTAGCAGATATTGGCTCATACTTCCTACAAAGGCAGTGTAAATCCGTTCTAGATTCGTGACCGATCGGATTTGAACTTGCTCTAATAACATGTTAAAGACCCCTTCTAAGACACCAAAACTACGAAACCTATATGTTGTTGTTATATTGTGACCCAAATTGCTTTTGGGCCTATGGGCCATCTAT
>BQKN01001082.1:371374-381513 GCA_022839385.1 Asparagus kiusianus | reverse complement strand
CAGCTTATCTTGACAGTGATGGTTTCTTTTTTGCTGTAAAAGAAGTATCTTTACTTGGCCGTGGAAGTGATGCCCAACAATGCATTCTTCAACTTGAGCAGGTGAAATAATGTCTATTTGTCCTGTTTCCTTGATACTTTATGTTGTGTTTTTTACTTCTTAGGCTCATCTTTAGTGTTCCCTCATGTTACCAATTTTACTGTTTTAATATTTATGACCGCCTGAATTTTCATGGAAGAGATTTATGTATCTTTAACTTAGTCCTTTTGACTGTTGATATTGCTATTTCTCGCGTTTAAATTTACTTTCAGGAGATTGCTCTCTTAAGCCAGTTTGAACATGAAAACGTTGTTCAGTACTACGGAACAGAGAAGGTATGTACAGTTGGGGTTATAGCTTCACTTTCGTAAGCTCTGCAGAATTATTTTTTGTTCAATTGTACTTTCCTGGTTGAGGTTGTTGCTGAAATAAATGGGTTGCTAAATTGCTTATAACCTTTTCCTGTTGAACAATAGTAGAACTTAAAACTCGACATGTACTGTTGATCAGATTTTACTCGTTTTTGTTGAATTTGAATGAGCCCCTGTTGAATCTGAAACATAAAATTGAATGGTGTGATAATTTTATTACTTTCATCTCAATTTTTTATAGTTGCTCTGGTATTTTAGATATTATTAATGCCTTATATTTGTAGTATACTAGTATTCCTTTGATACTTAATTTGATTGAGTTATGCACTGCAACTACTTGTGATCCCATTTCTCCTTAGATATTAATTTCTGTATTTAATAAAAATGTTACTTTCTTGCGTTGCGCAAATGAAATGTTCCATCCATAGTTGATTATCTGGTAAAATCATCATCATGGTAGTTGGTTAAATGCTCTTTAGGTTTATAATTTCTCAACCTTGAGCAGGATTGAGGTTGTACAATATGCATGTATTAATTTATGTAGAAATTTGATCACCGTTAGCAAAATTTCAATCTTTTTCAAGTAGTTTTACAGTGTTGTATTCTTGGTATTTTGGTATATAAGCTGCTTATGATAGATTCTTGGGTATTTTTCTACAGGACCCAGAAAAACTATTCATTTTCCTTGAGCTTGTCACACAAGGCTCTCTAGTATCTCTGTATCACAAGTATCATCTTCGAGATAGCCAAGTCTCTGCATACACCAGACAGATTTTAAAGGGTTTAAATTATCTTCATGAGCGCAATGTAGTTCACAGGTGATGCAACTGTCTAAACCATTACTTTTGTTTAAAACAGATACCTGAAAGATTTCCCTTGACTTTACTTTGTGCTCATGCTTTACTATATTAATGATGTCCTAGAAATTTCTCAAATTCACAGGCCAGTTAAGTTCTATTTTAAACTGATTTCTGAAAAGAAACTCAGTTTTTTTTGTCATTCTAATATTATTCCTTAATGATATCTTACACTAGATTTTTTCATAAGTTTCAAGGCTTCTGATCGCCTCTTACTTGTTTTAAACAAAATCCTAAGAATTTTGTTTTAATTTTTCCTATTTTCAGCATGTGACACAAATTCCTTAAGATGATGTTTCCTGCCGCAGTTTCATTCTCTATTTCCTGTTTTCTTCTCTCATATTCATAATGATGAAACAGTGATAAGCTGTGTATTTTTTATTTTATTTTTTACTTTTTTTTTGTTGCATCCCATCACTGTAACTTGCTATACAGCATTGAGTTACTAGAAATAGTATGAAACTAAAAATACCTGGAACAGACTATGCCTATACTCTAAATGCAAGGAAACTATTTTATTACTCTTGATGGCCCTCGTTTTTTTATTACATTTCTCATTTGGAAAGATAAGTCTGCTTCATCTCATAATTTTTTTTTTCTGCTTTCTTCTTTGCCAGAGATATTAAATGCGCCAACATTTTGGTTCATGCAAGTGGATCTGTGAAATTAGCAGATTTTGGATTGGCTAAACAGGTTTATAATTCTGCGCATCTTGTGATCCATACCCCCCCCCCCCCCCCCCTTTTTTTTTTTTTTTAATTCTTGTTGATGACTGTAAAAAAATTCAGATTACCAAGATCAACGTGCTGAAATCTTGCAAAGGAAGTGTATACTGGATGGCTCCAGAGGTTCAGTTGCTTTCTTTCAAAATCCAATTTATTATTATTTTTTCTGGAAACCTGAAATTTTGTTTATCACACACAAAAGCTGCTTTAACTAGGGGAAAGTGTGCTTGATATAGTTCATCGTCGTCCAAGCCTTTTACCACTAAAATGGGGATGGGTCTGGAACATGATTCTAAGTTGAAAAAATTTCAACTGCAACCTGATCTGATTTTTAGGACCAATCAAGTCCTCAAGCGTTGATCATGCGCATGCGCATGGTAACGTGTCCACTCATCTAGATGCACATACAAAATATGTCATCGTAATAAGTTGCTGTGCTTTCTATGCTATTTACCAAGGAGGCAAACATTTTATTATATTATCATCATCTACACTGCTTCGCTTCCTTTTCTCATTAGGCATTTATCTTTTCAGGTTGTTAAACCAAGACAGCCATATGGACCTGCAGCTGATATATGGAGCCTTGGCTGTACTGTGCTTGAGATGTTAACTCGTCAGGTTCCATATCCAAATATGGAATGGGTGAGTAATCTATTGATAGTAATTTTACGATATTGTTCGTCTTACGATTCGATTTAAATTTTAGGTAGTAAATTAAAATAATATGATATATTGATAATGAGCAACATTCTTTAAAAGTATTGCTAAGACTGCATATGCTACTTGGTGTTGGCCGTGTGCATATCCTTGTGATCCTGAAAATTCAAAGTATCTGGTAGATCGAAAAATTAAACTGATGCAATATACTTTATGCTTTTTTTTACCCTTGTTTTACAGATACATGTACTTTACAAGGTTGGAAAGGGTGAAAAACCTCCAATTCCCCCCAATATCTCGACGGATGCCCGAGATTTCATCACCCAGTGCATACAAGTCAATCCATCTGACAGGCCCTCTGCTTCTCAGCTATTAGAGCATCCGTTTGTCCGAAGACCACTCCCATTTCTAGGATCAGGCCCTGATTATTCTTCTTCACCTAGCAACAATAGATAAAATTTACTTATTACATCTAGGTACGGAAGCAAGAAAACTTTCTCATGTGCACTACCGCCATCATGTTCTGTAGTGTGGTAAATTTCATGAAGAACCCCTTTACGTTTGGCCTATTTTGAGATAACCCCCTAAACTTTAAAAATGTTGCTAAACCTGCCTTGAGTTATCGGAGTGTTTCAGAAACCGTCCAAACATTTCCGTTTTTTTTTCCAAATACTAAACCCCTAAAGGTGTGTGAGATGAACTGGTAACAGGACCCAAATAACCTTTTCTAATTATTATTATAGTAATTAATAATGAAACCCCCAACTCTTATCTGACCCTAATTAGAGAGAGGAGAGAGACATGAAAGGGGTTGTTAATCAGGGGAGATCTTTGTCATTTGGACAAGTTGTTCAGTTTAGATTTAACCAATGTTAACGTAATGTGCCAAGGGCCAAGGGCCGGTTCATCTTAGACTCCGACTTTTTATGGGAGTTTTGTATATCATCACCTTTTTTTTAGACGACCGGAATTGTACACACTCATGTATATATGTATATATATGTTTGTATGTGTTATTTCTCAAGGTGTGTTGATGTTTCATCCATCGAAGGATTGTATCCTCATGTACATATAATTGGCTATTTCTAGAGAAATCTGGGGTGTTTGTGATTGCGAGAGTTCAAATTTCGCCTACTTATCTCCCTTCTTTACTTTTTATCTTTTTGCGCGACTATGTTTTCCTCGACCTAAGTTTCTCAGCTTAAAATGGATTGCCATGGACGGTCGAATTCATTGATTTCTCATCCTCGAAACCCATCTGAGCCGAGAGGGTTGAGTTCATAAAGTTGTAAATTGGCGAATCCTTCATCGTGTACTCTGAGAAGGGTCAGGTGTACACAGCGTTGCCGGAGGTTGTTTGCGAGATTCGAATTCATGACCTCTAGGTCACAAAGGTGGCAACCTTATCACGTAAAAATGGTTAATCTTATCTCAGAAGGCTCTGGGTTCAAAACTTTCATCTTTGTAGCGTTTGAACTAAGAGCGTGGTGAGGGTTCTGCATCCAAATATCTTTTATCCAAATCTTCTTCTCGCTCCGAACATACCGGACGCGCGCTTCTCATGGCTCTCCAAAGATAATAGAGACATCGGAGAAGATGATGGAAGCCATCAGATTCCGCAGCAAAGAACGAGATCCTCGTAGGAGTGCAAAAACCAACCAAAATTATTTCAAGAACTACATACCGAGGTTATTTTATCGTCTCGTTCCTAGGATACATTTCATACACCTCGCATCTCGTATTACATTAATCATGTGTATGCCACGCGATTATTTTCTTTCCCCTTTCAACAGCTAAAGATACAAGCCTACGGGATGAACTATACCATCCCCTTGTATTCCTGTGTATAAATAAACAGCATATATATAACGAAACTGTAGACCAACTCAGCTAAAACTGGCTCTTTCATCACAGTTCAAAATGATGGTAGCCAAACTGTGTGAACTAAAATCTAGTGTGTCCTCCCCCTAAAACTTGAGCTTTTCTCCAGGGTATACGGAAACAGGCTTAACGACACCTACCCTCTTTTGCTCAGGAAATTCCTGGCTTGGCTTGCCATTCTGTCGCGGCACGCTGACCTCAGTATTTTCCTCGGTGTTTTTGCCTTTGTCTCTCCCCTGCCTGTCGTAAGAACAAAGCCGTGACTTTGTTAATGAAAGTTGGACCGACGTAGGATTAGATTCTTCGAAAAGAAAACACCGTACCTGACATGATTAACAAGGAAGAGAGCTCCGATCAATGTCATTGCTCCCACCACAGATTTCAGCACTTTTCTGCCTTTGGCTCTCTCTTTAGGCTTCCCATTTGAGTTGAGCTCAGGCATTAATTCCTTCTCGCATCCTTCTGGTCCCTATTCAAACCAATTAATAACGGACATTTAGTTAAGAACAAAGCGATTGATATTATAACTATAAAGCGCGGATTCTATTAACGTGCGACTTTTTGGCGTGTGTATATGAACATTTACTCCCAAATATTACCTTCATTGGTTTTCCATTGCCATCTGCTTCTTCATTCTCCTTGATGGAACCGATCAGAGCATCTCCTTGATTTTTGCCATCAATTCTTTCCTCTGCAAATATATCCCTTTTGAATGATACTTCTTTCTCAGAAATCTTAATTTCCATCAGGGAAATATTTTCCTCTGCAAATATATCCCTTTTAGGATCACTTACCAGTGGAAATGAGAAGTTATCAGCAGTATAGTCATTATTTGCATGCTCCTCTTCTGAACCTACTTCAACCTCATCAGCAGTCTTTTGTCTATTTTCTAGGTTCCGATCCAATTCCACAGAACCCGCAGAGGGGCTGGAGATTTTAGATGGCACCCTTTGGTCATCACCATCACCAATGCTGTAAAACATGATATTGTTCCCATCACCGGTAGAATTGCTAGGATCCGTCTTAAAGGTACTAATAGTACTCTTTTCATTACTTTCTTCAGCATTTACTTCCTTTTCTATCCCATATATCTTCTCATATACTGTATCTTGCTCCGAGATACTATTCTCATCGCTGATAATAGTTTGAAGCTCCGGTGAAGGGCGTTTAACTGTGTTAATATATTCTTCTTTTGGATGCTCATGGCTTATACCAATACCAGAAGACGAAGACTGAGCCAAATTATTTTCTTCTTCATCAACTACATTCAGTCCATCCAAATAATGAGGAAAGCGTCCATTAGCTAACGTAAAATTTTGCGTGCTTGCTATATCAATAGCTTCAATCTGTTCTTGAGCATCTGATCTCAATTGTGTTTGTACCTTAGATAGATCTCCATCAACTACCAAATCTCCTTCAGGTGAATCCATTTCCATTATGTTGGAAAGTTTGGCAGCATCATATGAAGCATTTGAGAACGAACTCTGAAACTCAACCTCAGTATAAGCGCTTTCTGCTTCGTCAGACTCGGAATATGAATCATAATGCAGAGTGTTCTGTCCACCAAGGCTTGTCTACAGAGGATAAAATATTTTAGTCAGCAGATAGAACTGATAACTATATTGGCAGTCTATTTGGTGATAACAGATAATACCATTGGTTCAGTAGATGAGCTAGTATATCCACCGGAACTTGAAGAGCTATATTGTGATTTTTCCAGGGTTCTACGGATACCACCGACCATTTCAGTAGGCATTGCAATTGTATATGTGACTTTATCAAAATCTGGAACCTACAACAGAAAAGTTCATTTCTTTATCTGGGAGAAGATTGACCTCAATAACATGTTCAAGCTTAAATATAGAACAAAATACATATTGGTGTTTGTGTCCTCCAGTGCTCACATTTAGATTCTCCAACCTTGCTTTCTTAGAGAAAGAACGGATACACATACAGACTCTTCGAACATCTCTTTTCTCAACAACATCAGATGGAGAGAACAAATCGATACCTGTCAACCCCAGGATCTGGCATACCTGATGAACAGAAGGAAGTTCTCTCCATCAGCAGGTTATACAAAGTTTCAGCAAGACATTAGAAAAAAGAATAACTGCACGTTTGTAGATTAAAAAGAACAAATCACTTCTGTTAAAAAACAAAAGAACAAATTGCCCAGTACTTTATAATGATTAGGCTGAGGGAGAACGAATGATTCCACACTCTAAGAAAGCATTTCAGGTTGAAGGTGAGGAGATGCTTGAGAAACAGAGAATTTCATAACCAAAATAATTTTCCATCAAGCAATCACTATGTAGATTCTCCATTGAAATCACACTTTGTCTAATGCCAAAACAAGGGGTTTGTCTAAGCTGTTAACATATTTATCCTGTGATCTCTTAACCTCCCAGCAGTAATTGACACTAGACTTAGGCTGACTACGTCTTGATTGATCACAGTTGCAGTCTCGGACCAGCATGACTACCCCGCCCTACTCTCCGGGGACCAAACCCATGGACAAATTTTTATTTGAAAAAACTTTATGATTCAGTTAAAAAGTAACATACGTATAATTTTAATTAAATGACAAATATTTCAAATTAGTAAGCGGCAGGCAGATAATACCTTCAGAAACGAATCAACCTTAGGATAAGGCATGTATTTCCCATCGCTCTTGCCAGATGAAGTTCGCTCATATATATACACTTTTGAACTCATCAACTCTACATGCTTTTTCAGAAGCATTTTCCAGGTTAACTTTGATACTTGGAACCTAGTAGGGACGAAGAAAAATGCATAAGTCGAACATGTCCGAAATTGTGCAATAGCAATAAAGCAAGAATCATCCAAAAGAAAAGAATAGTTTTGCGATCATTAAGTGTAGATGGCATGTATTGAATAACTAGTATGCTATAATTCTCAAATAACCAGATGCGTTCTATATAGGAAAGCTGAAACTAGTGCTAGTTTGAATATTGTATGTTTATTCAACTCCACATAAGTAAGGTGAATAGGCCGTGACCCATGAAACTTAAAAGCAAACAGCCCACACCCGATTCTTGTTTGCTATTGCTGCCTATCCCTAAAGGAAAGTTTTCACAATGTATATTTGACATTTACGCATGTATAATTTCTGAGAACCATGCAAATGTCTGATATTTATAGAAAACCATAATTAAATGGTATATCACATGAACACTTTGTGCATATGAGGCTTATTCTGTATTGCATCTCTAATGGGAGGCCATTAATGCAATATACAGAATAAATGATGGTTACCTTCTTACATAGCATCATTACCAAAATGCATGTCCATCACCACATTATCAAGAGCTTCAGCTGATGAGCGGTGAGCCAACAATTGTAGTGTACCACCCCAAAAAAAACCTACCCAGGCTCCTCGCAGAGTAGGCACCTGTTTTACGTGCACTAAGGAATTATTTTCCTCTCCTGGCATTTAATGAAGGACTTTGCCAATATCTTTTAAGCTGGTGCTCGTGTCTTAAGTTACTGATCATGGCGTCACGCCACCCCGAAGCTTAAACTGATGGTGGTGGGTCAGTAATTGTTTTATCCGTAACATCCAAGCTTCCAACAATATGGGCATTAAGGACTGCGTACGTGCCACACGAACCTAGGTATGTCTCTTTTTTACTATGTCAATTCTCACACTCGCACTTCATTCACAGAAGGGGTGGACTAATCATATATGTACTGAAAAAACTAGGAAATATACTTATATCTCTTTTTTACTATGTCAATTCTCACACTCTCACTTCATTCACAGAAGGGGTGGAGAAATCTAATCATATATGTACTAAAAAAAACTAGGAAATACGCTCACTGAAAACGAAAGAAATAAGAAATGCAGCAGGAAAGTAGACATACAGCAATTCTCCATCGGCAAGTAAATCAGCAATAGCCGTCTCCTCATCAAACCTTATGTGCAGAACCTCTCCCAGCCATATTCTGGTCTGAGTCTGTAAAATGAACAAGCTACTTCAGCAAAGCTGGTTACAACATCAGGTGCCAAACATAAAATTTGGAATGGCAAAAGCATGATGATGGTGGGGAGCTCCCAGAGAGCTCCTCCTTTGGAGCAGCACAAATGCATCGATCGTCACGCCGCAAAAAAATTATATGGAAGCTATATCACATAGAGCATGGAGGCAGGAGGTAAGCAACACCATGACCCCCAAAAATGTGATTTTTCCCATTATGACGACACAAAATGCGACCATCCTACTTCAGTCTGGTTGAGCGTTGCAAAATGGATCGCAATAGTTTCCTAGATAAAATGCCCTAAATGTAGGCATAATGATATGAATTCGTTTTTTTTTCCGTTTTCTTTTCTCAGCCTCTCATTGAATAACTTATCACTAATCTATTCAATTCACTTTCCTCCTAGCAAATCAGTCCCCATAAAATTTCCCAAAACTGAAGAAGATAATTGCCCAAGTCAAACACTCCTTTATCTAAAATCTGAGGGTTCTTCAACGTAAAAAAGCAAACTTTTCCCCGAAAAAAAAAAATACTTCAATCAATCAGAACTCGCGGTAATAGCTCTAGTTTTAGTAAGAACCCCGAATCGCCGCCAAAGCTCAGAAAACAGAACCAAGTGAAGGGCGCCTACCTGCAAAAACACGTCATCGAGCTCACGGAAGCTAGACTCGGCGGAGCAAGGCGACGAGTCTCCGCCGGCGATCTTCACGATCTCCGGCGACCCCGCCCTCACCACCCGCTTCATCCCCCGAGCTTTCCCGCCAAAACAAGGAATCGATCAAATCAAACCAAAACCCAGAAAGCTCGAAAGGGGGGAAGGGAAAAGGAAAAAGGGTACTCGAAAAGGGGGGGAGCGGTACTTTTAGAAACTTTTACGGCGGTCGGGACAGAAAGGGGGGCCGGTTTGCAAATAGTTTAAAGGTGAGGGTGTTCGTTGCGTAATTTGAGTCGCCTCCCCTTTTTTTTTATTGTTTTATAATAAGCTATACTACTCCTTGACAGTTACGGTATGTTGTCGGTACTTTTAGTGGGGAGATAACGTAGGTGTGGAGCTCCAGCCTTTTCTTTTTTTTTTTGTTTTTATTTATTTATTTAGTTTTTGATTTATTTTTATTTTTTTAGTCTTTTTTTCTCCTATTTGGATGGGCGCGATAATGGGATGAGCTGTGTAATATTTTAATGGAGGGAATCCGCACGAGATTTTGAGTGGCGGGGACGAGGATGACGAGTACACGGGGGAGCAAAGTCAAAATTGTTGACCGCTGGTATCCAACATTGTGAAAATCATAATTATTTATGAAAAATTACTTGAGGAACCCAAAATATGAGACCAACAGGAAGAACAAGTGAGGTATCCCCCTCCTATTGCATAATGAGCTGACAATTAATGATGATCAGCTTATTATACAATAGTAGAAGGACACATCACTTGATGATCAGCTCATTATACAATAGGAGGAGGACGCCTCGGCCTCACATATCCTCCTAGTGGTTCTATATTTTGGGTCTTTGTAGCAAAGCTCGTTATTTATAGCTACCACTCTTATTGCATAATGAGCTGACAATTAATGATGATCAGCTTATTATGCAATAGGAGGAGGACACATCAC
>BQKN01001082.1:359202-371364 GCA_022839385.1 Asparagus kiusianus | reverse complement strand
AATTAATGATGATCAGCTTATTATGCAATAGGAGGAGGACACATCACTTGATGATCAGCTCATTATGCAATAAGAGGGGGATGCCTCACATATCCCCCTACCGGTTCTATATTTTGGGTCTCTGTAGCAAAGCTCGTTATTTATAGCTACCAACTAAGCGGGCAAGGCTTGTTTTCATCGTAGTCGCTGGTACATGTTCCTCCGTATAATAACTCCGATGTCTGACCGACGTGGCAAGATTTCAACAGCAGAGCAGACACGGACGAGGATGAATGGTGTTCGCGTGGATGACGCAGAAAAATGAGAGGCTTTAAATACGTAGAACGTGCAGCTTGCGTTTTCATGCACGTGCTCACAAGGACACGCGTCAAGGGTTTGGGCTGGGCCGGGCCCCCGCCAAAGTTGCTTGTGAGGCTGAAGTGATCAGGTGGTTTATACATAAAGAATACCCTAAATCTAAAAAGGCTTTAAAATACGTAGAACGTGCAGCTTGCATTTTCATGCACGTCCTGGTTCGCAACGGACTTGGCTTGTTAAAGGTCCTTGAAAAGGAATATTTTCATATTTTGGTAAGTTGATTGAATGGGATGTAACAGGGCACGATGTTGGAGGAACTTTGGGGGCATGAGAGAGGCGTAGTCTGAAAAGAAAATATATTTGGATTGTAGTATCATGTAGGCACTTGCATGGTAGGACTTACCATCTGATGTAGGGTCATGGGACCGAGTGCTGATGGCTAAGCAGCCTAATGTAACTCATAAGAGCATCTCCAACAGAATCCTTATCTCGTGTCACAAACTAAATATTAAGGGGTAGGAGGGGAAAAAGTTGATCCAACATTCTCCCTATGTTAAAGAATAAAATATAGGGAATAGGATTTGGTATTTCAAATCAAGGACGACAAAGTGGCTCCCTATATTTACAACGGCTCTTTGCAACGGCTATATTTGTATTCAAGCCCCCGATTCTCCGTTCATCTATATATATTGCATCTTTGTATAGGATAAATTAGTTCACCTCATAATTATTTTACATTTGGCATTCTACTATTTTTCTTTAAAGGTAAGTAAATTAGTTTATCTCTTAATTATTTTATTTCTCTCATATTTTATACTTACAACTAATCTATTAGTTTTCATTTCATTTTAATTTTTTTAAAATTAATTATAGTGTTGATATTAATTTGTTTTATTTTTTTTACAGATGGATTATTACACTTCTCTACTAAATCAGGGATCATTGTCTGATAGTGGTCTACAGGATGAAAATCCCAATCAATCTGTCATGCCAGTTGAGTCAACTGAAAATAAATTTTCTTAAAAAACCGGACAGACGAAAAACTTCACCGCG
Source organism: Asparagus kiusianus (assembly GCA_022839385.1). Taxonomy (NCBI): domain Eukaryota; kingdom Viridiplantae; phylum Streptophyta; class Magnoliopsida; order Asparagales; family Asparagaceae; genus Asparagus; species Asparagus kiusianus. The sequence continues at coordinate 370,014 of BQKN01001082.1, read as the reverse complement.
GATGCAATTCGGAGGAAAAGTGGATGATGCATTCAAAACCTCCTTCGAAATAGTCATGGACCATAAACGGACTCCTCAGCGAAATAGTCAGGATAATGTCTATTATGACCTTGAACTCTATCGCGTTGAATGGCAGCATGGCCTCGAACGGAACCAAGACGGCATGATGCACTCCTCTTGTTAGCCACCCGCTCCTCTTCAACGGCAATCATTCCTAAGAATATTACATATTCCTCCTCAGCTTCTTCCATGAGGAGCATTGCTATTTCACTGTTGTGAGACATAGATGATATTGGAAAAAATGATGCAAACAATGAACACAATTTAAGTTGAGTGAAAAGTGAGTGCATATGATATTACTTATAGAGGTCATATAGCCGTTATGATATAGCCGTTGAAATATAACCGCTACAATATAGTTGGAATATAGCCATTACAATTATGTATTACAAAAGGAGGTAAGTGAAAAATGTCCAAAACTATTTAGGGGACCAAAAACTATTTAGGAGACCATTTAGGGAGCATTGTTGGAGCACTTGCTCCTTATTTGGCTCCTTATTTCCTAGGACGAAAGATTTACTCCTTAAATATAGGGAAAACCTAAGATTACTCTTGGAGATGCTCTAAACACATGCCTCCCCCTCCTTACTCCTCCTTACTGTTTTATAGTCTAACATCACGTAGCATTTTATCAAACTGAATATTTATTTTAGAGATGCATAACATGTACACACAGAGCTCTAAATATTTCACGAGGACAGCATCATACCAAGCGCCTTTATATACTAAAAATATTACCCAAATTATAAGAGAACATGTGATATTTTCAGGGAAATAAAAGAAAGGGAGAAGTGGACAACAAGAAGAACAAACACTGCAATTCTCTATCAACCCACAAACTATAGAAGAGAAAGCCCCCTAACTTTAGGCGAGAGCAAAGCCTAAATGGGACTACTAGAGAACTGAAACGCTGAAACTCTTATTTTGCATTTTCACACAATTTTCCCCACTTCAGGAAACAATACTCGAAAAAGAAAAAGGGGGGAAAAATAAAACTATCAACTCCCTCTTCTTCACCAAAAGAAAACCAAACAAAACCTACCCCCCACTAGTTTCTTCCTCCCAAACCCTACTTCCATAAATCAAAGAATCTCTTCCTCATAAAAGTAAAGATTTCTCAGCAATCAGTAAACAAGGAGAATGATGAGCAACATTAAGCAAAATCACATTTCTGCCTCAGAGCTGGACGAACTCGACCCAGATGAGTCATTCCCACCCCGTCGGGATTCTGGAAGACCTGACTCGTATTTAGAATCTGTACCTAGTTTCTCCTCATGCATTTCTGCCTCGGAGGTGGATGAACTTGATCCAGATGAGCTACTTCCACGCTGCCGGGATTCCGGAAGACCTGCCTTGTATTTAAAATCTGGGCCTAGTTTCTCCTCGTGCTGCGTGCAAAAACTCAGTTAGAATTTCTCTTCAAAACAGAGAAAAGTAAAGAATAGGAAAAAAAAGGGTTTTTTTTTAACGGAACCACCTCTAAATCAGGCCCCATTTCACGGTATCATTAGTTACCCAAGTTTGAATATAACACCATGTGTCATTCCGCCAACAAATAACCACCTACCCCCCCCCCCCCCCCCCCACTCCCTTTCATTTCAGTCCGATTTTCCATCCAAAAAAATACCATTTGAAAGATTTATCTATATCTGCCATGCACAGTTACAATGTTGTAGGCACAAGACGTGAATGGGTAAATCTGTCAAGCACCACTTTTTTACGATAAAACTTGAAAGTGGACATATGTGGTTATACATTGACATGATAGCAGATAAGGGTTATCTTCAGGTAATTAAAGCTGGTAATGTGAAATGAGGCTAATTTAGGGTCGTTCCCGGTTATAAAACGCTAGGAAAATAGTTACTTGTAGATACAACCCATGCAATATGAGGAACCGAGGATGTAGCAACTTGTATCCCTAAACTAGTTCATTTTAACACTTAAAAAACACTTGTCAATTAACACTTGTCGATTATTTATTAACACTTGACACTGCTCGAACTCAGGGACGACACCATTTTCCAGTCAAGGTTGAGATGTCCCATGAGACAGGATAAAAAGACTAAATTGTCCTTTCCTTAAGGATTAAAAAAATAATGTCTGAATGTGAAGGGCTGCTAATAAAAAAGTTTTAGAGCATACAAGTGGCCACACCACTATAGTGCATGGGTTGCATCTGTACTTAACCATAGGAAAAAATCATGAAAATTTGTTTTACCTTCTTGACAAAAGATTCAATCTCCTCAGCTGTTAGGGCATCCTCCCCAGCATTTTCTTTCCATCCAAGTGACTCCAAAAAAGCTTTTTCTTCCTCATCGGGAGGTACTAGAGCTTCAGGATCTTCATCATATGAACTGCCATTGCCATTATCAACCACTGAAGAGTCTAAACCAGAACCTGATGAAGGAACCTCACAGGTAGTAGAAGCTTCTGAAACTCCCATTATCTTCTCACCCAACTTCATCGCTGAATTGGACACTGATGACAAAGATGAGGATGATGATGATACACCACAATTCTGCTCAGGGTGATGATGATGATCATTCAATATACCATTTTTCATCTCAGCTTGCCTGCGGAGGGAATTAAAGAAGTTGTTTCTGTCCTGCGCCTGGAATGGAGGCTTTTTCTCTCCTGCACCATTTGCTTTCAGCTTTGAGTTGACAGTGGTCTTCAGTTGAGGAGCTGATGCTGATGGAACTCTGTTGGCTATAGTTTGAGGAGAACCATCTTTGGCAGTAGGAGAGGAGCCATTCTTCTCTCGGTTAAGGACTAGAAAGTTCCCAGCTTGAGAAGTCTTCAGACTATCAGGTTTGGTGGCTGGAAGCCGGAGGGAAGCATGATTGACCAGCTGTGGGAAAGATTGTGCAATCTTGGGGGAAACAAGATCACCATTTCTTACTCCTTTGGTTTTTGATTTCTCCGAAGAGTTGATAACCTGAAAAAAGATGACAAATTTTAGAGCAAGTGTTCATTTACAACATCTATCTATAGACATGTAGATTATATTCAACATGATACGCTCACTATGACATCAAAAAGAAAAACAAGAATATGACAACCTGGAAGGACAGTTGGCTGAGAAAATTGGAGTACAAAGTTACCTGAAACTAGCATGAAACAACCTTGAAAACACAGCTCTAACTGAAGCGTAAAGTCTCAAGTATATTGCTGAAAGACCTTAGGAAATGAAAAGATTGCTCTAAATAAAAATTTGAACTTAATTGTCCAGGGCACCTAATATGCATCTATTTTTTAGGTGCATTCAATTAGTAATCTCTTATTGCACCTGCTACATATACAATTATAATTTATAAGGAAAGATTCCTAAAAGAACCTTGGGTTTACGAACCAATAAACTCAGTTCAACTGACGACAAATACATGTATTAATGCAGTGCGCTTAGGCTACTAAATGTTGTGAAGAAGCAGCCTGCAAGTCCCAAGCGGGCCACTAAGGGTCTAATGTACGTGAATATGAACATAAACAGCCAGCAGGCTAGGGCCCTAGTTGATACAGGAGCAACCCACAACTTCATATCCAAGGAGAAAGCCAATGGAGACTGAAGACAGAAAGGGACACCAGCTGCATCAAGGCCACCCTTCATTCACTAACCAGTGGTTGAAGGTTGATTCCCAACAAGAGCAACCAGTTAAATAAGATGCAAGTTATCGGAGCTAAAGGAAGGCTCACATAGATAAAGTTTATTTTTTCAAGCTCGGAAGACTGATACTGTTTGCTGGGGCTTTACAGGATAAGGCCACATTTTTAATTTATTTTATTTTATTTTATTTTATTTTCCTACATCATTTTTCTTCTTATTTTTAGTTTCTTATGTTTTCACTCATTTCCTTGGTAAAAGCTCAACTCTATGCTTTCTATTCCCTCAAGACTGCACAACTTTGTACAACAACTCCACCCTATATATCATGGTATTGGAGGTCACTGTTTTCAGCAGTCAGCGAAGCTAACCTACTCTTATAGAGCTATGAGATAATAATATAACCTCGAACAAATCTTATAACAGCCAACTAAAGGCTTCCAAAAAACCAGTTTGAACAGATGCAAGGAATTATCATCAGGTTGTTTTATTGGATGGTCTGGTAATGATCAGATTGCTGGTCTTGGAAGATAAAATTCAGAGCACTATAAGATGTTTATAGATGTCATATACTAATATAACATCTCAATCTCCTTGATGACCTATTATCACCGACCTGAATGACATTCTTTATTTTCAAAAATAAAACCTGCAACCGATGGGCCACTTTCTTCGCATGTTTTTTCAGGTTTCTAGTGTTACTCAATTTCAAAGTAATCAAGAGTTTCGCTGAATTACTAAAAATATTTTCCTTATTTCCTTGTTGAGTTTTGATATTTCCTAGTCAAGAAAATCTTGGATTCTCCCGAACTCACAAGAACATACACTGGATAACCATTTACATAGGACATCTCCACAGACTCGTGTTTTATATGTACTAGCACGCTCCTCTTTTCAACAGTTCCTTACCAATAATCTAGCACAAGCTCAGATAGTTTCCATCAGTTAGCCACAGTTTGTTGTATGCTTCATAAGTAGAATGCCACGGTTATAATTAACTCAGCATCAACAGGACAAGGTTTGGATAGCAGGTATGGACCTGTACCCTCATTAGAAATGAAAAATTGATTCATAACTGTATTCTGTTAGAAGTGGAAATATGCATAAACTGTATTGACCCTTCCTTTTGTATCTTCGGGGTAGTCTAAGTGAAGATTAAGTGCAATAGACATACTTCACATGGTCTACCAGGATGATAATTCACATAAATGCTTCTACATAGAAATCCATTTTCTCCAAAATCATATAATACAAAATATTTCTTCCGAATTCAATATTCTCTTTTGATGGTGTATGGAAAAAGGTTGAAAATGCCCCAGAAGAATGGCTGATAATTGAAAGGCTCAGTGCGGACAAATTAGCCAGTGTTTATAGTCAATGGTTTCTTTTCTATCACAGGAAATATTCTAGAAGTTTGTAATTTTATCAGTTAAATATTGATACATGCTTACGTCATCTTACACCGTCAAATATTTCCAGCATTTATTCAGTTAAAATTTTCCACTGTAATCAGATCATTACATAATTCAGCCTTAAGCCCAATCTCTAATTACCCTGTTGTAAAACTTTTATTACGAACTTGTGCCAAAGTCAGACACATGAAATCGACACATCTTATATTGTAATACTTCCTTGCCTCTTTTAACACTTAAAAAGTTGGAAATCTAAATTTCTAGGTGGTATACTGCAAATTATACATAAGGCCTCAACTCTGCTACTATTGTGCTTAATACCTAGTTCTTTCAATGCCTATCACAAGCCAGGACAAAAAGGAAAGTTGGATTAGGTAGCTAACTGAGCATAAAACTAAGTCAAATATCTGCAGAGATGGATGTAAAAAGAAAGATAACAGAAGAGATCAACCAGATGGCTTCATTCATCCAGATTCTAATTGGTATGTTATATTTGTGGATTGTAGAAAACAAAATGCCTAGAAGTAAAATAAATGTGATTAACGACATGAATCAAGGACAACTACCATGACAACAAATGAAGGGGATCCATATCCTTATCAGCAATAAGTTTACATCAGGAATTGCCATTTATTCCTATCTGTTAAGCACAGGATGAACTCTCTAGCATCTGGGCATATTAAGATTATGAAAACATAATGTCATGTTTTCAGATGAATTTGTATCTTTGAAATCTTAGCTTTTCAATCATAATGAACATATTAACGAACTCTTTTGTATCACATGAACTATAATTTTCTCAATACTATCTAGTTTTCTCATATTCTTTTTGTAACGGCATGCATATCCGTTTATATATCCGCATCTATATCCGTAACGTATCTGATTTTGGCGAATACGGATATGAATTTTTCTTACCGATGTATATCCGTATCCGTATACGTATCCGAGATGGGTAAGTTGATATGGATATGGTAAGCATCATATCCGAGCCGTATCCGGACCGAACGCATCCATATTCAATACTCTATAGGGAAAGCTTTCAACCCCTTGCATCACAAGGGAGCGTTGAACTTTGTTTCCACATAAATGCAATTCTAATATTTTGCATTATACATTTATTTAATTTCAATTCCGAAAATACTAAACATCTATTTTAATGTCTTAGGACCTATGGAGAGGATGGTATACAGAAGGGTGTCAACATATCAAATCATATAGCTCCAAAAACACATGCACAGAACAAAACACATGCAGGTCAGATGAGATTTCCAGCTCCTTTATGACTGCCTGTTGGTGCCACCCTTACTCTAAATGTTTAAATCTGACCCAACTAGCAAATACCATATACGTCAGCTTTAAGAACATGAGTACACCCGACATGGTTACACGAAAAACAATATCCCAAGATATCAAACATGTAAATATTTCTAGCAAAATTTCATAACATCTACATTACAAGTCAAAGAAGACTTCCAGTTTCCTTGTAAGCTTTGTGTGCCCGTATGCAATCCTGTGCAGTTGCCACTGCTTGGATTGGGTTGGGATGTGGTCTCTTTCCCTCAAGGGGGACAAAGAAATATTTGTATGCACACACATCACATGCTTCGGTAGTACACATTAAGATTCATTATACAGGTAAGATTTCCCATTACCCTATACAAATTACTAAGATCACTGTGTAGATGTGTGCGTGCCTTGCGAGTTGGGTTTCAGGCCTCACCTCTCCCCAACAATAATAATAATAAGATGATAAAAGCAAAGCTAACCTTCACTAGGTTATGTAATGCTATTTACAGAATTTTTGTACTTGACATCTCTAAGCTTTTTAACTACAGAATTCCCGGACTTGTCTAGAAATACCTTCTCTTGATTTCTGCATAACGTATCTTCATGGTGAATAGATACATGATGCAGTTGAGGGCATACATCCCAAACCCCAACCTATCTGATGCTTGTTGGTGTCATCACGTTAATTTTAAATGTACTGATTACAAAAAGAACCATCACAAAACAGTGAAGAAAAAAAGAAAGGAACCCTGAGTAGATATCATAACATAACAGCTCAAAATTGCTCTATTGCATACACAAAATCCAAGTTTTTATCTTCTCCAAGATGCTCATCAGAACCACCCAAAACAGATAACATTAGAGCCAAAAACACTAAACACTTATTAAACTACCCATAAGCAGACTAATGACCATGTAATGATAGTGAACGCTCCATAGGTAAAATAATGATTCCATCACTCTTTGCCATAAATGACATTAAGACCAAACAGGGTTAATTTCCCTAACTTCCTGTAGTTCTTTTTGGCTAATACTACTACACCGGCATTCAAATCCTCTAAACTCAAATTGGTAAATTCATCTAAAAGACACTTCCCTATCCCAGCACTAGCCTTTCCTGTCAGCACTCTAGTAAATGCATCTTAAGATAAAGGTTATTCCACTCGATTAGCAAAAAAACAATATGCCATTTGACAATACGATATCCGTGTAAGAATATAGCTTATGAAGCAAGTTGCATGCAGATTAGACTAACAATGAACAAACAATAGAACCAACAAGAAGAGCAATTGCATAGATTCAGTGATGAACAAAAAGTATACCATCCTAGAAAGTTATATAGAAACATTCAAAAGCATAACTATAGCAAATCCATATGGCCCCTAATCGAAACTTCTGTAGTTGTGTTGTATCTTACATCTAACCATTTAATCGTAGTTTTTCTAAGAGCTGATTGATATATGCATCATTTATTTTTTTTAAATTAACTTAAAATAAATGGAAATATAGATGAAACATGTCTAAGAAATCATTCACCAGCCAATAGTTGCATATATCATCTAACACTCAATAGTAACCGCAATGAAAAGATAAGGAAAGGACAACCGTTAACCAAGTACATGGAAATCATGCATGCTATTTTCAAAGAAAATTATGTGAACTGAGTAATTCATATATCTTGAAGATTTTACCGGTATCAGCTTGTTGTATTGCATAAGAGTCAGCTCCTTACGCCTTTCATTCTCGTTGGATAACTAGAAAAACAGTAAAATAAAAATTAGTGTAAACCAACGATTCCTACTATATAATACAAGAAGTAATACTTTCAATACATTACCAGTGGTGCACTACGAGCCTTTGATGGTGCTTGAGCCAATGTCTCAGCCATGCTTAATCCTCCCGTGGTGTTGGACCCAGTAGATGTCATACTTGCAGCAGTCTGCAGTCCATTGCTTATGCCAACAGCAGGAGCTTCTGCCAAAGCTGACGTCCAGCGATCAGCACCAATAATAGTTGGAGAACTTATATGAAGACTGTTTATAGCTGAGCTGATGCCAGGAGAAGGCACCCGCACAAGTTCATGCTTCTCTTCAGCTCCAAGAGATGGAAAGTCTCTATCAAAGGAAACCTTACTAAGAGAACCACTTAAACTACCAGCAGAAAGAGCACTGATTGAATCACTCCCTGATCTTCTGGACATCGACTCAAACTTCCGACCTGAAACCACAGACTTGGATCTCCTCAAAGAGTCTATCTCAGTCCTTTTTGTCTCACTTCTTCTTGTCATTAATGAATCAGCATAGTCACAATAACCATTACCTAATAAACTATCCTTTTGTCGGTCCCTATGTCTATCTCTGTCCCTATCTCTATCCCTATCACGACTCCTACCAAAACTACTATAAGCCCGCGAATGTGCATAGCTATCCTTTTCTTGGCCCATAGAGCCATTGGTGTTGGCAATCCTCCTGAAGGATGTTGATGACGATGATGCACGAGGAGCATCATGTTCAGAAACACTCACTGCCAATCTATTGATTCTATTTCTTGAAAAGGCCCCCGAACTATTTTCATCTGTGATCAATACAAAGATAAAAATAAATAACTGCTTAATGTGAAATTCATAACGAACTCCACTCACTATGTTCAGCAATGGAAGGATAAATTGCACATAACCAGCCTTGTCTACACCTTCAATATCACCCCCCTCAATTCATTTATTAGCATTCTCAGTCTTCGATGGATAAGTAGCACGTGGTGGTAAGTGCATCTAAAATCGTTGGATGGTGAAAAGTGCTACTCAAGGTATAGATGAGTGGAGTTATAAAATGAAAGACAGATATAATTCAGAGTTAAATGGATTGTGTTATAAGCTTAAAATTATACACACATTCAATCTACGAAATTGAAATTATCATCAATATAGCTATTTCTCTCCCCCGGATTAAAATAGTAATAAAACTACAAATGATCAAATTAAAAACAGCAAGAAGAACAGGAACAATTATACCTGAATGTGAAGAAGAATTTGTTGCTTTCAACCACTCTGGAGCTAAAGTCGGCTCACCTCGATCCATAACAAGCACAGAAAAGCATTATCTGCGCAACCAAAAAAAAAAGCCCCTAAAAAAAACTTCCTTCTATACCTCAATCGAGTGCTTCTCCTCTACTATTTCTGTACAAAACAAAAAAAAAACCCAGAACCCTAAAAGATTCCGAGGCCAAGACGGAACCCTAAAAGCCCCTTCAGAAGACCAAAATTAACCCAACTCGTCTTCACAAAACCCTCCAAAATTCTCGCAAAAAAAAAAATTTTCACCAACAATTAGAGTCCAACCGTCTCTACGAATCCATAACGAATCCCAATCAAACAAACAATGGAGACGGCACCTCAACGAACCCTCATCGTCGCCAAATCCAAACCCTAGAAGGAATCCAACCCTAACTAAGGGGCATTCGTCCCGGCACCAACCCAAACCCTAGAATCAAAATCGAAAACCCTAGATGAGTTCAGGACTGATCGAAGCGAGAGAGGAGGCAAAAGAAAAGAAAAAACCCTAATCCTGGTTGTTGTTTTTTTTTCTTTCTTTCTTTCCTTGTTTTTGATGGATATTATTTTAAAAAGAGATACAAATAAAGGGCAGGGGCGTTTCTGTATTTTATCAAAAGGGATAGGAAACGGAAATTTTTAGAGAGAGAGAGGGAGAGAGAAATTAAATAAAAAAAAATAAAAATCCGCGATGATTGTGGGGTTTTTTTTCTCTCTTTTATCTGTAAAAATATATTTTGATTATTTCAGTTGGAGACTTGGAGTTGTAGAGAGAGAGAGGCGGTTAGGATTCGTGAGCGTGGAGGGAAGTAGAGAGAGAAACTGCAATGGAAATTAGGAGAGAGAGAGAGAGAGAGAGAGAGCAGGAATTCTTGTGTTTTTATCAGAAAAAAGAGAAGAAAAGGGTGTGAAATTTGACAAGGGAACTCTTTCGCTTTTGCTACAGGGAGACGGAGGGGGGGGGGGGGGGATATTGGGCTGGGCTTTTAGACTGGGCCGGATGACTTCTACAAAGAATAACTCCCGCGGCAGCCTTTTGGGTTGATAATAGATGCTCGTTAAAACTATCTAAACCCGTCATAAATTAAAGAATATGAATAAATATTGTGTTAAAATATCTTAAAACACGATTAATCCTAATAATATCAGAATGCTATCTTTTCATAACCCAGTTCGGGATCGAATCCAAGCCCGTCAGAGCCATGTCGAGACTCTCCGATTGCCCGGATCGCCTTCCGCGGGTAGAAGATGGTTAATATTGTTGAAATAATTAAACCCTCATCTTTAAGTCTATTAGTTTTTACACACGTGCAATGCACGCGATTTAATATCTTGATTAAGTATTTTTGGCATTTTGTGCTCATTTTTTTCTTTAAACTCTTACATCCCGATTATTTTTT
>BQKN01001082.1:313241-342213 GCA_022839385.1 Asparagus kiusianus | reverse complement strand
GAGAGGGGATTTTGGTTTTGGCCCTAACTGTAAGAAGGTTTGACCAAACGAAGAGTGAGAGTACAATTCACTTTAGGAATGTTGATTCGTATAAATCACTCAAAGGGGTTCTTGATGTTAAGTGATAAAGACTTAACAAAACAAAAAGGGTTTTGACAAAGGTCAAAATTCTAAGCATTAGGAGTTTAGTGCTTATCACTTTATTCATAATGACCGGGTTATCCCTAAGAATATTACATTTAACATTCTTCCGGAAACTTCTCGTTACTTGAATTATCCACCCCCAGCTTTCTTTACAAAACTGGGTGTATCAATGAATTAGATGCACGATTGGGTTATCCTTAAGAATACCACGCATGGCACTCTCCAGGAACTTCCCGTGGAAGAAAGGAAATAGTTTAGACTCATATACCTGTTAGAGTATCAGGGAGCAGTTTAACCTCTTATACCGATCGGAGGAATGAGAAACAGTTTATACTCGTGTACTCTTTGGAGTGTCAGGAAGCAGTTTATACTCTTATACCGATCGGAGTTCTAGGAAGCAGTTTATCCTCATGCACCTATTGGAGGGTTAAGAAGCAGTTTATACTCTTATACTTTTCGGAGTTTGGGGATACAGTTTATACTCGTGCACCCACTGGAGTTTTACATTCAATTTAATTGAGCGATATAACGCCGGCTTCCACCAAGGTTTGGATGCTGTTCTTGAGTGTAAAGCAATCCTTAGTGGGATGAAGGATCCTTCTATGGTACGCGCAGTACTTCGGATCGGCAATATCGTCAGCTTCCTCCTGATTCGCGATGGGCGGGAGCTTGATCTTGTTGTTTGCAAGGAGGGATTCGAAGATGGCTGGCACGTCTTCGTCCTTGAAAGAATACTCTCTTTGGAGTTTCGGACCCGAGTTCTTTTGTTGTCTCCGGGGTTGCTGTTGCGACGTTTGATTAGCATCGACAGCCGCTGCAGGTGTCTTGCCCTTACCACGGGAGGCGAAGTTCGAGTTCGGAGGATTCGTCGTCGATTGACCCCTCTCGGCCTTCTTCCTTCGGAGGAAGCGTTCGGCTTGTTCCCCTCGCTCCTTCAGGTCTTTCCAGGTATTGGACGGTGCTGTCCCCATTGCTTCCAACACGTCCAAGGTAAGGTTGTTGTGGCAAGTCTGGAGAATGAACTCCTCGGTGATCGGGTCCCGACAATTCAATGCTTTGTTCCGGAACCTCTTGACGAAGGTTTCGACCGGTTCCCCGTCTTTTTGTTTCTCGTCGAGCAACGTTCCGATGGATATCTCGGTGTCGTCATCGAAGAAGTTAGCGAGGAATTTCGTCTCCATGTCGTCCCAGCTATGCACGCTTCCTGGCTTGAGGCGGCGATACCAATCGAAGGCGGCTCCGCGAAGAGTGCCAACGAATGACCGCACCATCAGAGGCTCGTTGCCGGAGATAACACCCAGGTGCGATTTGAAATAAATCAAATGCTGAGTGGGGGAACCTTTCCCATCGAACGGCGTGAAGTTGATTAGACTAAACTTCGTCGGATAGGGGATTGAATCCCACTCCCTTGGGTATGGACAATGAATGCTTGTTTTCTTCACCTCTTGAGCAGAGATCAACGTATTGATCTTATCCTCGAGGTTTTTGATCACTAGGTTTTCACCTGTATCTTCGTTGGCATCCTCGTCACCACCCCCTGCATTGATGAGAGGATTATTGGCGTCACGAGTCTCGTTTGCACCTGTGTCCTCATTTTCCAGATTATTCTGGTTACGATGACTTGGTTCACCATGTTGGTTCCTCAATGCCTGGATTTGCTGCTCATGCATTTCCTTCAAAGTCTGCATGGCCATCTGCATCTCGAGCCTGAAGGTCTCCTGCTGTTTGGCCATAGCATCTTCGAGCATCTTGGCCACTTGTTCCGCGCTTATCATGAATGACTCGCGGGGTTCTCCTTCGCTGGATACGGTGTTATCAGACGCAACCGCAGAGTAGGCATCTGATTCCTCATCTTCTGAAGATGGTCTTATCCGAACCCTCCCATACGTCCTTCGTGAGATGGTTCCGGACTGCAGACGGGTTAAACGCCGAGTTACTCCCAGAATTGACTCGAGATCATCCCGTGCCAATGTCCTTTTGCTGGTCACGTTAGCGGTGACCCTTGGAAATTCTCCATCTTCAACCACCGCTCTCCTTTGTCGGAAACGCCTAGGCCTTGGCTTTGGCGTTTCAGTGCTGAGCCTCTCGAACACCGAGACTCTTTCAGGGACTGCCTTGATGCAGTTGCACTCAGACAGTACCGCCCGAATGAGCTTTGAACACGGACATTGCGTTTTGAGCTTATGAGGGCTTCTTTTTCTTGTCTTGCTCGTACCCCCAGCACGATAGTACAACTCGTCAACTTGATCGGAGTAACCTATCGCGTGTTGGCACGATTTCCCAGGTACAACGTTATCGTCATCGGACGACAACGTTTCCTTCTGGGGGCGAATTGCCTTCTTTGAACTTTCGAGAGTCACTCGCCTCGAAACGCGCCTTTGTGGGCGTGAATTCTCAACGGGCTCCCGAACTTCAATGCGCAAGTTAGTGCGCTCGGACGCCGTGAACTCCTTGTCATGCTGAAAGTGACAACGACCCCCAGCATGTTGATTAATTCGGAGCCTCTTCATCGGGTCCAAGCATTCATGGATTTTGCTGCGCTCATCGGGAATTGGACCGAGGCGCTCCAAGACTGACCTCCTTCTCCGGGATGGTTCGGGAGGTTGAACTTGTTTTGAAGGCTGCATTGATTGTTCCTTGGCCTGAATTGCTGTTTCAGACTTCGGTTTCCATATTTGGCGGGTTGGTGGCGGCTTCTTGGCCATCTCCTTCTGCAACCTTCTACGGGCTTCTTGGACTTGAGCCCGTGCTTGCGCTGAGAGTGCGCGGCGCTTCCGAATGCGTTCCTCCAGGGTTGAACGGTTCCGTTTGACGCGGATCCATTCGTTCGTTGACGGCTTGGAGGAGTTGCCATTCGTCTGTTGTTGAGGCTGTTTGCCTCTTCTGTTCTTCAGATCCGTGTTGTAACGGATCCCGTCTACAGATTCCATCGCCTTTGCGAATTGTTTCGAAAGGCGCTGACGTTGCCTTTGGCGGGCTCTCTTTGAGAGAGTCGCTACGCCATCAGCAACGGAGGATTTGGCCAGAGCGAATCTGACCTGGTTGGAGGTTGGGGAGATCTCACCCAATGCAGCTTCGGCATCAAACAGGGCGAGATCTTCGTTGGCAGCTTCAACTTCTTCGTACCAACGAAGTTTCCTCTTGGAGGAGAGCTTTGGAGACTTGGACTTACGGGAGGAGGTTGATCCGGACGAGGACGATAGGTACGCCTCGAACTTCTGTTGGTCGAACTCGTATTCGACCTCCTCCACGACCGGGATCGGGATCCGCGGCTGCGACGCAACGATCTCGTCGGCGAGATCGGTGGCTCCCACTGTGGTCGCCAGATTGTTCGCGGGAAAAATCGAGTCTTTCTTCATTGATGTCATTGCTATCTCAGTTAACAACTTTATGCGTTACAAAGATCCGGTCTTTTTATAAGATCCGGTTACAATGAAAATCAAAAATAAGAAAAGAAAGATTACAATTTGTTTCCTTTTATGTCGAACGAATCGCGAGCTCCTGTTTTGCGGTCACTCGCTTTGTGTGGGTTCTTTGCCTGCGCCGGGGTTATTTGCCGTGGACCACCGCGTGATCTCGATCCGGTCGGATCTACACGATATGACGGGTATTATCTCACGAAGGAAATAATAGCCGAGTGGGGTACTAATTCACCAAGGAAATAGTAGCCCAAGTGTCGAAATCGACCAAGCGAATTCGAGACTCTTCTCGGGATCTAAGAACCAAGCTTAGATCCGGAGGAAAATCGTGTAGATCTCAGATCCGATCCTCTCGAACTCCTGCCTTGTTTGACGTTGACGTTCACTGAGCACCAGATCTGGAATTCCAAGTCTCCGAAGCCTTCAAAGTTTGGATCTTTGTTTAGATCTGAGTCTTCAATCCAGCAGGGCTTCGCCTCCTCCAAAATCCAACCTCTCAAATGAACAATGCCTTGGCCTATTTATAGGCACTCAGAACTGTGCGTTTGCACAGTTCTGAGCCTAGCCACCTGTGGGTGGCTCGGCTCTTGGCCGAGCCACCTGCAGGTGGCTCGGCCATGGCCGAGCCACCCACAGGTGGCTCGGCCTTGGCCGAGCCACTTGTGGGTGGCTCGGCCAAGCCGAGCCCCCTTAGGTGTTCCGTCGTTTCGGTTTTTGGTGTTTCCGGTCCTCTGTTGTCCGGGTTCCGATTCGTTGTTGATCTGGACTTCGATTCGGTTGTGTGGTTGACTTGTTCGGATTCGATTCGTTTTGATCCGATTCCTGATTTGGCAGTAAACCCTCTTCTGAGTTCGAGTCCGAAACCAATCTTGATTCGATCGTTATATCACCGAGTTCGTTCTTGTTTAGATGACTCGGTGATTGGTTTGATTCCGCGTGCGAGAGGATGCATTCCACTGCTTGGGTGCGATTTATTGGCTTCGTCGCCTCGTTAACCTGCTCCGTTGCGTATGGCTTGGCTTCGGCATTGGCGGGATAACGGTCGTGCTTGAATACGTCGCCCGATGGTCGGTTCTGTCGAATCGGCGTCGTCGAGCTGTGTTGTGGGACCTATAGGCAATTTTATACGCCTACATGGAGAACTTGCGTGGCAAGTCTTAAAACTCTGACCGAGTTTAGAAGAACTTACAGGGCAAGTTTGAAACTCTGACCGAGTTTAGAAGAACTTGCAAAGCAAGTTTTAAAACTCTGGACGAGTTGATAACTCAGATCGAGTTTGAAACTCTATGAAAGAGTTGATTTAAACCGAAAGTTCGGTTAATAAGCCAAGGATGAAAGCTCTCTGTTGTTGAACGTTGCGGAAGAATGAACGTCGATCTTCCCCACGCTGCCAAGCCGAAGATCTCTCCGCTGCCAAGTCTAAGATCCAAAAGCTACTTGACCGAATTCCCCTTTTTCGATGAGAAAAATCCGATCCGTTGATGAGATCCAAATCCCCCCCTTAACTCAATTGAGTTTCTGATATTTATAGGGGGGGTTACGGGTGGTAACCACCCCCTTAATCCGCTCCTAAGTGGGGCGGAAATCCCTCAAAACGTGGGGGAAAAACGGTTCTTGGAACTGTTTTGTTCATCTTTGAATGAGTCAAACGCTGAAAAATAGCGTTCATGGCCTGAACTCTGCGTTTTTAGACTAAAAACGCAGAGTTAGGCCTATTTTAGTGGCTGAACGCACAGGTCGTGCACTGAGACGCAGAGTTGCGTTCTTTTAATGGCTGAACGCACAGGTCGTGCACTGAGACGCAGAGTTGCGTTTTTTTAATAGCTGAACGCACAGGTCGTGCACTGAGACGCAGAGTTGCGTTCTTTTAATGGCTGAACGCACAGGTCGTGCTGTTTTAGAGATTAACTCTGCGTTTTAGACTGAAAACGCAGAGTTGGGCCTATTTTAGGCTGAAAACGCACAGTTAGGCCGTTTTAGAGATTAACTCTGCGTTTTGATGTTGAAAACGCAGAGTTGAGCCTGTTTAAAGGCTGAAAACGCACAGTTAGGCTGAAAACGAGATTAACTCTGCGTTTTGATGTTGAAAACGCAGAGTTGGGCCGTAACTCTGCGTTTTGATGCTATATCACAAGGATAACCTCTGTGTTTTGAGGTTATAACGCTGGTTCGACCTGTGCGTTTTGACTCTGTAATGCAGAGGCGAACCCTAGGCGGGCTTGGCGAGCTTCAGGCTAAGTCCAATGTTCTGATGAAGCCCAGTCTTGCAGACGGACTTCAGGACATAACTTACTATGAAGAACAGGTCCTAACTTTCAAACCGTAAGTCGGAATTGGACGAATTATATATAAAAATCGGCTATCTCGACGAGACGGAGCCGACCAAACCTACCCCGTAGGGTTCGGTTTGCTCTGTCAATTTTGCCAGCGGTTTGAGAGATATCTGCATTTTTAGTATGAAGAGACCATTGATTTGTAGTCTCTTTTGCTAGGGCGCCGTAAAGATCGTCATCTTGTAACCTTCGTCTTGGCTCCTTGAAAATATGAGAGTCGTCGGATTATAACTCCCGATGTTGATTGTGAAGGCTGTTGAATTAGAGCTTTCATCAGTTGTTGCGAAGGTCGTCAGATTGTAACCTTCTACGTGAAAGTTTTCAAATTGTAGCCTTCTGGAAGTCGTCAGATTGTAACTAGGGGTGAGCAACGGTCGGTTCGGTTCGGTTTTTACCAAAATTTGAACAACCGAACCGAACCGTTTATAATTCAAAACCGAACCGAACTGTTGCAAGTCGGTTCGGTGCGGTTCGGTTCGGTTTGTTCGGTTCTAACTTCATCAAACTTCTTATCAAACAACAAACTGTGTTAAAGAAAAAAATATCAACAAAGTAGGAGATTATGAAATATTAAACACTAATATAATGATATTATTTTCAACTCATAATGATTCAGAAAATAAGTTTAGAGTTTGAGTCTTTGACTCTTTGGAGACGAGTCGGGTAGTGTTTGAGATCAGAATGGGTAGTATTGCACTATATTCGGTCGGTTCGGGTCGGTTCGGGTTGAAAAGTTTTCAAACCGACCCGAACCGTCCTACTCATAAAACCGATTTTTTTGGATCGGTTCGGTCGGTTTATTCGGTTTGGACCGAATCATGCTCAGCCCTAATTGTAACTTCCATCATCGGTGTTTGATGGGGAATCAACTATCTATTATGATTTTTAGACAGCCTACATTAAGTGCTTTAAAATAGTCTAATCTAATCTAATAAGAAGAAAATAACAAAGACAAATACATGTAGAAGGAGATAAAAGTGCTACGAAAATTGTTGTAGTTTCTTAGCATATAAACATTGGTATGTGATGTTACATGTGAGAGAAAAACAATTGTAAATAGAGTTCTATTTAAATAATAATAGTATAATTAAACTTTGAAACTAATTATGTAGTGTCGTGAACCACTTGAATTTTAGTTGGTGAGAGATCGTCACGTTGTGTCCTCATATCGCAACTGTTTATTTTAATTTTCCTTTTGTATAATTTTCAAAACGACTTTGTCTCTTTAATTTGTTTGGTAGATTTTGCAAATACTCCGTTCACATTATGTACATTTGTAGGTCTGCGTTGTTTTGGGGTTCGACCTATGAAGCGGACATTATTTGACTCACTAATTTGTTTGTTTTTTGCATATACTCCATTCATCTTGTATATATTTATAAATTTAGCATTTAATAAATTCATTTAGGTTTACATTTCAATTCAAACTATATCATTATCTTCATATTATGTATATTCAATAAGAATTCATCAATTTATCAACTTACTCTTACTTAATGGATTAATTTGAATTTCAATGGTCTTTTTGTCTACCAAAAGATTTTCCCGAACTCGTGCTTTTAAAGAGAGTATGATTGATTTGACCTAGTATTTGTTATGTGAAGAGTGGGAGAGGGGGGACCGGGGAAGGAGATTATACACGGAGTGAAAATGAAATAGATGGACGTTGGAGGGGTTTGTGATAATTTGTTGGATGTATCAAGAGGAGCTCATTTGTCAAAAGTGTTAATGCACGAAAAGAAGCTTTCCAAACTGCTGATTTTCTTCTTTATGAAATGTTTCCATTAGAAGAACATCAAATTTTCACTCCTTAGAATATCTAAGTTTTGTGGGGACCACTTAAGGTAGAATTAGAGAAGTGTGAACTATTTTCTATCTTGGTATGTGTATTTTTGGCACTATAACCTATTAAAGTTCGAATAAAACGTTTTATCTATGCCTTTATATAAGTGCACATAAACACCAAGTTATTGTTAACAATTTGATTATATAACGATTAATTTATTAATTTAATTAGAGTTACATAATTAACTATTTCAATTTTTATTTAAAACCACTCTAGATGAGATATAAACGTTATATGTAGCTAACAAGCACTAAAAAATATTTAATTATAATCTTATACTATTTAAAATCTAATGTTTAATATAATTTTGTACTATTATAATCTAATTGGAGTTGCATTATTACATAAATATTAATTCCTATAGTATATTAAAACATCATACACTTGACAATCTAATACTATTATAATAATTGATTGATTTATTTAATAATCTTAAAAATAACTATACACTTAATTAATGTGATTTAATAAGATTGGGAGTTATGAATAGAGTAAATTGGTTAATTTCATGAAAGATGAAGGGTGTTTTTGGGAAATGAAAGTTTTTCTAGTAGTCCCTCTTTTAAAGGGAGAATGACTAGTTGAGATGCACAATGTACATGACTGAATATCATGAGTTGAGATACACGTGTAATGCACGTGGTTTAATATCATGATTATTTAAATTGATAAAAATAAAAAAATATAAAGTTTTTTGTGAGATGGATCATCAACTCAATAATCTCTCTCTCAAATAAAATATTGTCATTGTTTCCTTCAACCCAGACCGTGGCTACGTGATCTACTATTTATGAGTTATAAACATATTAATTTAGTACAATATCTTTATTTATTAGTATCTTGAAATCTTCAAAAGATAGGTGATCATTCAATTCGCAAAAGAATATTGCATATGAATTTACTTGCAATATGTCCATTAAACTTTTAGTTGATGTTTCCCTCATATTTATATTATCTAATATTCTCATTTAATTTTATAACTCATTCTCTGTATCATAGAAGTAAAACTAAAAGTATGAAGAATTATTTACTTACAATATTAGAACAAGAAGATTATGATATATTTCGTCATGTGCTCTAAAGATAAAAAAAATTCTTGGATGCAAGGTCCCTATCAAATCCTACCCCGAAACAATGTCAATAAAAAATGCTATTATAACTCACTTGCCTAGGACAAATATATTGTATATAGGATACGTAACTCATGTAGAATATCTATCTCCTAAGTGGATTTTACTGTTCTGAGAGCAACATGTTAGAGGCTCATATTCAAATTTTTTGGCTCTATAAAAGACACAAAAATTTAGAGTGCATAGCTTATATATCGTAAAGAGCATATCGATTCATGAAGATTTTTTTTAATAATGATATTATTACAATGATATTACTATTCAATATTAAATCAATTTTATTATATAAGATTATATGACCCTTTTTAATAAATTATAAAGTATATATATGGAAACCTTGATGCTTATAGCAAGTAGTTGTGCTTCACAAAATAGGTTAACTTTACATTGTAGTTTGTTATTTGTAGTACAGTTGGCAATGTCATTACCTTTCCTCTTTATCTTATTATTCATACTTTTCTGGTGTAAGTTCTTTTTTGCTAATCATTCAATTGGCTATGTTTAATTTTTATAATATTAGAGGTTAGAATATTCTTTTCTATCTAAAAAATGTTGACATGATTTTCTTAAAAAACATATACACATAGTAACAATAGTATATACTTTAATGTAACTCAAACATTGGCTTGAAGTCATTTAGAGTGGGGTCCTTTCTATGCTAAAATGGTGATATAGTAATTACACGGTCTAAAAGTCAAAGAATAATTTTTTAACTAATTACTTAGCTCATATGCACTTTAAGTTGAGAGATGCTATCAACTTATCCAACACTTTCAATACTTCTTGTAATTTTAATTTTATTACCTATATTAAGCGTCTTTTATGTTCTTTCATTAATAGTTTTGTTGACTCATAAAACTTTATCCGTCTTCTTTTTTATTAAACAACAATGAGTTCTTTGTTCCTATTAACTTTAGGCTACAAAGATAAACTGATAAAACATATTGGCTACTTATCTTCTACTCATTGAATAAATCAGAATACACAAGCCTATATATAATATATTTGATTGAATTGCATAAAACTTTTGTTTTCTTATATCAGATCCAGATTAATGTGTCTATTAATTGAGATTCTTTAAGTTGGATTAAAATTTTGATCTATATAATTCCCATGAACTTAGCTATTTGAACAATGTTTTTATATTAATTAGTTGTGATTCCATATTGCTATTATAACTTTTGTAATTTTACATTAATAACAATTTTTGCTATTCCAACAAGTTGCTAGATCTATAATATTAAGTTTTTATTTAGTGGCCTTTCTAACTTTCTTGCATAATATGTTGAGAATCAATATACCATAAGTAAATATTATATTGTAAGTACATATCTAAGAATCAATATTGTATATATTATTTACTATTAACTTCCTAAATCAAGTACACCACGTGCAACGCACGTGTGGCATACTAGTATTTTAAAGTAAATTTCTTTAACCAAATAAAAGATTCTTCTCAATTACATGGTTTATATTCATAAAAGATATATTATTATATCAAAAAAAATTATTGTATTATTTATATTTGCATTTGTATTCGAATCCAAAAAATACAGAGACTAATATTCATCTTTAAAAATTCTAAACAAATACAGATTGGAGAAATTTTCTAAACAAACTCATTCATAATTTTTTTTTCTAAAAATAGACCCCATTTAGTTTTTTTTAACAAAAATCGATTCATTTTATCTTAATCTGGTTTCTAAATAGTCGGGGTTACCAACCCCGACTATTTAGTGCATAGAATGTTAGGGTTTAGGGTTATAATTGAGGGTTTACAACCTTCTAATTAGTCGAACTCCGACTATTTAGGAACCGGATTAAGATAAAATGAGTTTATTTTTGTAAATAAAACTCAAAGGGATTTATCTTTAGAAATAAAAATATGAATGAGTTTATTTAAAAAAAAAATCTTAAATACAGATAAGAACATCGGTGGCGTTGGCTTCGGTTCGATTCCTTCCCATCCGCAGGATTGACAGAGACGCTAGCATGCGATGATAGTGAAAGGTGGTATAAATGCGAAGTGTAGAATGAACATAATGGGCCTTGCAGTCCAGTGTAGGCCCACTATAAACGAAGGCCTCAACCCGCATCATCAGTGATGGCCTTACTGAACTCCATAAGGCCCTTTCGAATTTGCACAATTTCATTAAAAAAATGCCCTGCATGATCCATAAAATGAAGTACATTTCACGATGAGCTTCTAAGTTGATATCAGATTGTCAGCAGTGAACACAACCCATTTTCTTTTGAGCTTTGCTACAGGGACCCAAAATATAGGACCAATAGAGGGGACAAATGAGGTGTCCCTCTCCTATTGGATAATGAGTTGGTCATCATTAATGAATTATAAAGTTGTCTTAGGAGTATTTGGAGTTTCATATTATTCCAACTGCGTTCAGATTTCAACTTGCATCTGCTTGTTTGAAACAATTAACTTAAGAGTCACAGAATTGACACTTATATGAGTCGTTACAGTATATATTAGGTCGAGTCGGATTGCTAGTGTTTTGAGGTGAGAGAACAGTTGTTGAGAATTTTGCCACCGGAATCACTAGCAAACAATTTGAAAGCACCAGTGTTTGATGGTTTGATGTCCTTCCGATGCTTAAGTTAGCGAGTTAGGACCTGTTTGTTTGCATTATTTGGAGGGTGAAAGCCTGCAAAAGTTCTGAAAAAGTCAGAACTTTGGCAGACTTTCTTGTAAAAGCGCCTCAATTTGGGGCGATTTTGCAAGAAAGCCTGCAAAAGTTCTGATTTTTTCAGAATTTTGACCGGCTTTCACCCTCCAAAAATTGCATCCAAAAGGGCACTTAGAGAAGAAAGTGAAAGTTCTAATCAAAAGTAGAGTGAAATTAGACTTAGCTTTTTCCTTACTGCTGTTACCTTTTCTTATAAGGACTCGGAAGAAGGGGATCAAGAAGAGAGGGGACGTCCAAATGCGTCATTTGGTAGGTGGGTCCATATGACTACGAAAAAGATTCCTCCGTAACTAAAATATCACAACTCTCTCTGGCGCGCTAGCCAGGATAGTTATGATGGCAAGAGAGTTCGTGAGAATAATAATTCTAATGATTGTGTTTACTGCCCGTTCGGATAAAGTAAGAAATAGGTTACAGAAGTAACTTTTAAAACTATGAAGTAGGAAGTAGCGAAAATAATAATTTTTTCATATATTTTTAGAAGTAATGAAAGTAGAATTTCTTCCCCTTCATTTACTTTTTTTTTTGTTTGGATAACATTTGGAAATATTACTAGGAAGTAATTAACACATGTTGCTTCCACAATTTCAAAGCCACATCACGCTCTTTAATTTGATCTGGTACGTTACAACCAGTTTCGTGCCGCTATGACCCCTTGCCACTTGAGAGCAAGAAGGATCCTTTAACCGCATAGCTTCAAAATAATCGTTTACGTACGTCTCACCTACGACGAGACTTCGAATGACCATAAATTCCTATGAATCTCCAATTTTCCTCCTCCCTCGCTCATTTGATCGTAACATCAACGTGGTATTTCGACAAACAATTAATAAACAAATTGTTCTCTTCATTCCAAAAAAAAGC
Organism: Asparagus kiusianus; assembly: GCA_022839385.1. NCBI lineage: Eukaryota > Viridiplantae > Streptophyta > Magnoliopsida > Asparagales > Asparagaceae > Asparagus > Asparagus kiusianus. Next base: position 329,772 of record BQKN01001082.1, on the reverse strand, counting down.
TGGCTGACGACCATCAAAAATTACTACAAAATAATTAATAAACAAATATGCCCTTAGCTAGTCAACAACTAGCATAAACTACATCCGGGTCTATGTAATCACAGAGAACACATACTTACATGGAAATATTTGTCATTTTTAGCATCAATAACGTTCCTCATTTTTATCTCCACCCAAGCAAGAGACCTACGACCACTCTATGCTCCTCTTACCCATCATTATAGAGGCGATTTTGAGGGAAAGCTATCAAAAAGCTGATATTTTTGACAGTTTCCCCCCATTTTACCCATCCAAAAAACTGATCCAAACAGCCCCGTAGCGTGGGCAGAGGGGGGAGGATTCTGTGGTTCGATTTATGAGAACGGACGGCTGAGATCTCGAGTTCCCCGAGTCGCCGTATTTTGCGGGCGCCTTTTTTTTCCCGGAGATCGTGTAGACGTGGCGGGGAGGTGCGTATCCGAGAATCCAAGAAGTATTTGATACGATAAAATCGGACGCTCTCGTTTCGTTGCGAAAACGTTGAATTTGTCTTCTTTTAGTTTGGTAAAAGATTGGATGAGATGCTTTTGCTCAAGAGTAAAAATAATTGACGAATTAAGTTGGATTAATAATTTTTTATTTTTGTTTTTGTAAGGTCACGTACTTGGTTATTTGTCCTTGCTCGGCCGTTTGGTCTGCTACAAAAATAAATTGTAGCAAACAAATGTTGCGTGAAGCATTTGTTGCAGGAAATTAACTTTAAATATTTGTTTGAACGTCTGTAATTATATAGTAGGAAGTGTATTTACATGAGTTTGGTTGAAAAGTAGTTAGCGCAAAAGTTATATGATTTTGTCATATGAAGAAATTTGTGCGTGTGGTTTTCTTATTTGTTTGAAAAAAAAAATTATTTTAATAAATGAGGTGGAGTTATATTTACTTTGAATTTCCTTTTTTTTAAAGCATTTTCCTCCCACCAAATTAGCCCGTAGTGTATGCTGCAAGTTTATTTAACAAAATGCAAAGTCCATGTACCTTTTTTAAATTACTAGTTGGATTTCACGTGCAATGCACGTGGTAAAATTTTTAATATTTTTTAAATTTAAATTTTATTTAGGGAAAGATTTGATATAAATTTATTGAATGCAAACAATAGAGCAAACATATGGACAGAAGCTAAAAATTCACAACGTTTGAATAATAAAATTACATTTAGAGATCAATTAGGCGATAGTAGAGTGATTGCATCTACAATGTGATCGATTAATCAAAGGCTATCACAAGAGTATACCTAGAAGTAACGTTTGATAATGTGGATATAAATCCAAGCTCATGACGTTAGAGCCTTGACTAAGTATTCGCACTACCTAATGTATGAGTACATATATTCACCCATGAAAATTTCACAATCCCATATAAAATTCAAAACACTCATTAATATTTCAACAAACTAAGGCTTGACAAGCTCCAAACACACCCTTTCCATAATACAAAGTTAGCGCAGTACTACTTTTTATTGTATAGCAAGGTAACAAGACAAGCACATTTTTTCCCTCGCAGTTTTACTCTAAGAACCTTTCTAGTTTGACGATGATCTGCTGATTTGGGATGGCTTTTCCTGACTCATACTCTTGGATTATCTGGGGTTTCTCACTGATCAACTGATACAATATAATGTCTTTTAGCATAAATTAAGTTGCCAAAAATCAAGCAAAATGGGAAGAAAGAAAAGTACTTGTGCGAGCTTAGCCTCGGTATATTTTTTGTTCATTCTTGCTTGCATAATGTTTTTCTTCGGCTCACTTGGGACTCGTTCATCTTGTTGAACATTAAATTCAGACGTCAAAAAAAGAATATGGAGATATTTATAGCTATCTAAAATTGGTAGTGCTAATAGGATAACAGAGAAAGATGCAAGTAAAGGATTTTCAAACATCTATATTCCTATTATAGGAACAAAATAGCCAACAAAATTAATACACACAATGAGATCCTTTCCAACCAATATCCCAATAACAACCAAAATTTTGAAGCAAAATAATGACGTAGAGAAACTTTGCATGCACATCTTGATGTTTGTCTCTTGACACCCAACACTGTCAAATTACATATTAATAGGTTAGTATGCAAAGTCCAGCAACAACTTAATGAACCAATCTCTCATATTATATGGGTATCCCATATTATTCACAACATATGCCTAAAATACAAAGTGATAAAACATGAACTGATTTAGAGACTTTCTCAATCCTCAAGTGGGTGTAAAATTTGTTTAATACCAAAATCAATGGTTAAAAACTCAGTTTTTGTCTCAGTTTCGTTCACTGAAATCATGCATCAAGTGTTCAGAATCAGCTGTATGATTATCCATGCCAGTAGCATTCGCAAAGATCTCTAGGTTGCTTCAAAACTGCAGCTACAAAAGTACCTTCTAACTCAATTGAATACAAAATTTCAAACCATAAAATTTAGACATTTTATTCACACACTTTTATTAGGAGGTTGTACAAGATAGGAGTCCCTTAGGCTACAGTAGCATGTTGCATCGATGGATTACTCACTTGCAGGTAGATCAATTACAGACTGGAACATCTAAAGAAACAGCAAACATTAAAAGTTACAGTTACATGATGTAAAATCCATTAATAATGGATATTTGAATATCCATGATCAATATCCTAAATTATAATTAATTAAATTAAAATTTTGATGTATTGCTTACCCAAACGATGATCATTTAGAGTCCACCCTCAAGGAGAAGCTTGCAAAGGCCAATCTTGTCTACATTGAAGATAGAGACAATAGTAGCAAACATATTAACGATGCCATTGATTACGGCGGGCATAAGAGAAGCATCATCCCAGAACCCAACAGTCTTAAACAAGATGGGAGCATAGAGCATGACGACGTTGATACCAATGAACTGCTGGAAGAAGTTGATTAGGATGCATAGCTATTGTTTTCATTGTTCGAAGATTAGTTTCATTTAGGGCCCGTTTGGATAATGGAAGTATTGAAAGTAAGAAGTATGTTATAGAAGTAACTTTCAAAACTATGAAGTAGAAAGTAGTTGAAATAGCATTTTTTGTTTGTTTCATATATTTTTAGAAGTAATGAAAGTAGAACTTCTTCCTCTTCATTTACTTTTTTTGTTTGGATAACATTTGAAAATATTAGTAGGAAGTAATAGCTATATGGAGTCTGTTTTGCTTATTCTTCACATTTTTCTCAATTCCTTCCTCAATTCCTTCGTCGTTTTCACAATTAACACATGTTGCTTGCACAATTTCAAAGCCACGCCACATTTTTTAATTTAATCTAGCACGTTACAACCAGTTGCATGCCGCTATGACCCCTCGCCACTTGAGAGCAAGAAGATTCCTTCAACTACATAGCTTCAAAATAATTGTTACAACCAGTTTCCATTGTTCGAAGATTAGTTTCATTCAGTCGTGGTATGGGTGCTACAGAATTGTTCAGTTTCCTGTTCTTTGCAGGTTCAGTCTCCTTATGCTCTTGATGCTGGTGCACTAATAATTCCATTACCAAAGGAGAAACACGCTCCTGAATTTGTTAAAGAAGCTCTTTAAATGGCACCCCTGATGATATGTGGTTATTTTTTGTCAATGAGATTAACTGTTAATGAATTTTTTTTTAAATCATAACAAATTTATTAGTATAATAATATTAAAATTATTTCAAGTTTTAGGGTGAAACACTATAAAATCATTAATGTCTTACAGAACAAGGATTATAAAAATCTGAAGTAAGAAAATCTAAAGCTGATGTTGTCTCCGAACGGGAGCAAATATTTTTTAGCCCAGATAAGTATTCTATAGACAAAGATGAAATTAAAATAAGTCGTTAACTGAACATAGCATAAAAAATTAATTAACATAGTGATTATCTTGAACATTTGTGCTCAACATAAAGCTTACAAAGTACTATGGGTTAATACAAACACTGATGTGTGATGGCCATACTATTAATAATTATATGGCTGAACACATGTAAAGCATCAAAGCGTTAAATATAACTTGATGAAATTCAACAAATTGAAAAGAATAAGTAGCACATTAAGTTACACGTCAATTTAGACTTTATTATTCCTTAAAAATATACATGATTTCACATGTACCTTACCCTTCATTGTATGCTGCTTTTAAGTTCGAGCAGCTTACCTCAGTCATTGAGCCTAAAATTCCATTGATTAGCAACACAGTCTTGAATTTACCACAGTCTTGAATGTCAAATACTTTAATTTACAGACTGCAAGCCCAAACTAAGTATCTTACAACCCTTTATTTTCACTTATGATTCTGAAAATAAAAAACATCAAAGTTATGAATGTAGATAGAGCACTGATGATATACATCCAATTTCAAAGAAAAATTGCCAAATAAAAATTTACAATCCAATTCTTTGAGATTTGTTTTCTCTAGCCATCCCTCTTAACAATGTTAGTTTATTATTAGGATAATGATGCAATTACTTTTCTACCCCTTGATGCAATTACTTTTCGACCCCTCAAATAACCAAGTCTAAAACATTGTTGGCGTTTTTCTAAAGTTCACTATACCCCAAATCTAGTCCCTCCAACTCACTCTCTCAATTCATATGCTACGAGATGTATGTAATTCCTATTGACAATTTATTTAAATAATTGTAACTCCATTTTTACCTTCAATATATTATTCAGTCAATTCCATGTAGCTAGTTATAGAGTAGAGCCACCCTAAGATATTTCTCAAATTGTTAAAGAGTGATATACATCTTTTTTTATTAAACAAAGCATGTCATTAAATCAGTCAAAAAGAATATGAAATCAGTCTAAAATAATCTTTCAAACAGGAAATCCCTAATGCCAAAGTGTTGGTCTTGAACATGTTTTGAACTAAACCATGAAAATTTGTATTCAGACATTCGGATCAAAAGTTAAAGAGCTTTGAAGTTTAGCGGGTCAATCTGAAAACTGAGATGAATGTCCAGTCACAAGCGTTTAAAAATTAGTCCCAACTAAAAGTTAAAAATGTAATATCTTTACTTCTATTGCCAAGATATTGAAAGAGCTTTGTACAGAATCTTGAATCATCTTAATCAGATAATCGAATTAAAATTTACAAACTTCGAAAGCTTAGGGGTCAAATTCTAAAATTGTGACAGGCAACAGTTCAGTCACAAACATTCTATATTCAGTCCAAACTGAGTTTATGAAAATTAAACTTCTAATTATCTTCATGTAGATCTCAGAAGGTCTTTCTACCAAATCTGGAATCACGCTTATCGGATATCCGAGTTAAAATTAATGTTTGCCTAAATGTCAAACACTTTAATCGACAGACTGCAAGAAGCAAACCCAAACTAAGAATCTTACAATAAGAATCTTACAACCTTTTTAAGTTCAATCAGCATTCTGAAAATAAATTGCACATCTTAGATATAAATTTTTTCATCTTATATATTTCATTGTTAAATTTTGCTACAATCTTGAATGTCATCATTGTTAAATTTTACCACAGTCTTGAGTGTCAAATAATTTAATTTACAAACTGCAAGCCCAAACTAAGCATCTTACAAGATTTTTAAGTTCATTTAGCATTCTTGAAATAAAAAAGGTCAAAGTTATGAGATACAACACTGATGATATATATCCAATGTCATAGATAAATTGCCAAATAAAAATTTACGCTCCAATTCTTTGATATTTGTTTTTTCTAGCCCTCCCTCTTACAATGTTAGTTTATTAATAGGAGAATGATGCTATTACTTTTCTACCCCTTTATGCAATTAATTTTCGACCCCTCTAATAACCAAGTCTGACCCGTTCTTAACGCTATTCTAAAGTTCACTGTATCCCAACTCTGGTCCCTCCAACTCACTCTCTCAATTCATGTGCTACGAGAAGTGTGTAGTTCCTATCAATGATTTATTTAGACAATCGTAACTCTATCTTTACCTTCAATAGATTATTCTGTCAATTATATATAGCTGACTCAACTTACCTTTTATTTCTCTTATGGAATTAACTTCTACTCTGAAACCATCAAATAATTTGATACTTCATAATATCACATGATTTCCTCTAGACTTGGACCAAGATATCAGAAAATCACTGGCCATAATACTAACCCTTTAGATTTTAATAAGTTTTTTTTGAAAATTAAAGATATCACACGAGTAAACTAATCAAGTAAAATCTCATAGCCAAGTTCCCATCTTTTTTAGATTTTATAAGATAATTCATAGATTAAGAGAATACCCATTTGGTCATTTAGCACAATAAATCTTTTTATACATACATTGCATGATGAACCTTTTTATATGAATTATAGATGACATCTTGGCATGTATTTTGACATGTACTCTTAGTAACTTAGTTACGATCTCTTTGAGCTAACCTACTCACCTTAAGTTTTTTTTCTAAAAAATTAAAAGGAAGATAGAATTTTCAGCAAAGGATTAGAATTTTCAGCAAAGGACAAAAGTTAGAACAAAGTATGGCCCTATGAGATGAATTTAAGCATTAAGTTAAACATAAAGGATAAGTGCATAAATTAAGGATAGGAAGAGGAAGTGAATATAAACGAATGGTGCATACACCGCCATTCTCATGAAACTAAAACCAAATGGGAGTTATGCTTTTAGCAGAAGTTGTTACATATATATAAATCTATGCAACAATAAATCCTAATATTTCCTTAACTTATAAAGTATTGCGCCTCCTTGCTTACACATGTGAAAAGAGAATATCTGACAACTTCAGAAGAAAGAATTGATAAGATTTCAGGAACATTACCATACAAACTAAAAGATTAACCATTTGATTTTAGAGAATATAAAAAGTATGTCATTCAAATGTCTATCTTGACCAATAAATCCAATTGGTTGCTCTTTGGAACTACTTGATGGTTCCGTCTTAAACATATTTCATCTGTAAATTTGAATGAATAACTTAGTTTGATCTAACAACAATTCTAATTTCCAAAATCAAAGGTGAAAGCCAATAATATGAGAAATTAAATCTAATTTATGAGAAACAATAATACAAGTTAATTCTAATTACTTCTTGTTGCACGGGCTTGCTTGGAGATGCTATCCTTCATCAACCGCCTCGTACTTTTGGTATAATGATACATAGTATGTAGTGTACATTTTCTACTTTTGTGCTTTCTCTAATTCTTTGGTTGTTAGATTTTTTTTAAAGAATTTAATGACCTAAGAGTGTAACTATAAATATACAACCTAAAAAACTAAGTAAATATTTACTATTTTCAAGAAGTAATTGATCCCCTCAGGTTTTTGTCATAACCAATGACCAAGTTCATTTCTAGTAAAATTTCTACAACACTAAGAAACAGTAGCATGATCAAAGATTTGATGGCAGATACATTGCTTTATATTAGTGCCCATAGTTTATGGAGAAAGGACTTTTCCAACTACAGATTTCTGAAGTGTTTTCCCTCTAATAGTTTATTTACAATACATAACCTAGATGCATAATACTTCTGGTTGGCATATCACATAACACCTCGATGAGTACATCAGACCATTGGAGAGAGAGAGAGAGAGAGAGAGGGAGTAATGTTTTGCTTATTGTTTTAATCTATTAAAAAAAGTGGTAGTGATAATATAACCTCTTAATGTCTAGGCATTATCTCATCTCAAGAGTTTCTCAAAGTATATACATAAAGTCAAATAAAACACCATCTTTGAATAAAGTAAAGAATCATGTCGTTGTTCTCAGTTTTTCTTAATTTTAGACCTATGTTTACTCCTTTTAATTGATATCAGGACGTATTATAGAGTTTAAAGAGAGATTTTCTACAACTGCACAGCTAAAAGAAAATAAAATTAGATGGTTTTATCAAATAAGAAAATGAGGTTAAAGTATTTGGTCCAATGCATTGATTTCATAATGAAAATTTTATAAAATCCATCAATTCCTAATCTGAGATTTTCTCAAGTACTCAAAGAACAAGACTTTGGATTCACTCCCGGATCAAAGAGGAAGTTAATGAACCTCATAGCAAACTTCATTAATTTACAGAGACTATAGAATTATACAAGAAAAAAAGGCAGGAAGATGGAAATATAAACAAAAACTAATACTGCCTCACTACTTTACAATAAAACCTACTCTGGATTAGAAGCAATTCAAACACTAATCTGCACAAAAATACTATACCTGATCTAACTACAGACTTCAAATCTCCTTAGGTAATGTACTTTGTGTTTAATAATAGTTCAAATAAACATGGACCTTTCTGACATTTTGAAATGCACTATAACAATATTCCATAACCTACTAAATTCTTTTCACAATTTCAAGGAATAATCCTCTTATTTGTTCCTCTACATGTATGTACTAAAGAGAAATTTCTATTTATGTTTACAAAATCTATACTTATAAACATCTTCGATTTCAAGCATCCTAAAGCTTAGTTGTTGAAGACAACTAAAGATTGAACCATCTTGCCTAAAAGATTCTATGTTTTTTTACATATACATGTATCTATGCAACATAATTAATCAAGTCCACAAACAAATCATAAACTGCCAATAATAGATAATTATTGATACACCTATGAAAAAGTACCCCGTTAATTATATGCAAAAAATGGTAACATGAGAAGAATAAATTATTTCTCTACTATATATATATATATATATATATATATATATATATATATATGACTCACTCAATTATACTAAAAACTCTATTAGTTTCTTAAGAAAAATGGGTGAATAATTCCAACAGAGAATTTAGCAAAATAAAACCAAAGGTCAAGATCAAGTTTCATTAACAAAATAACAAAAGGAAAAAAGAAAAATAAGTAATTTACCTTGTTCAGTTAGTTCTCCCACCACCAACTCAATTATGTAAGCCTCCAAGAACTATATAAAAATGTGAATAATAAATTAAATATTATTAGTTTCAATCAAAAGGAATCGTGAGGGTCAAGAACTGAAGAAGAACTAAATTAAAAAAATCAATACTTACACTAAAGAAAATATTTTCCTCTCTGAATAAAAATGCAACCACAAACAACCTTTATATAACGAATAGTAAATTGCAAACTTAATGTTTCCATTAATTTTTAATTGAGAGAGAGGTGGGGAGTTAGATAGCCACTGTAATTAATGGTAGTCATGGTTGTAGTAATTTGATTTTAGAGGGACGTTGCAAAGGGAAAATCTAATCCGTTGTAGAGAGGAGTCAATGATGTTGGGAGAGTGAGAAATATTTATTGAGAATATTTAATTATCTAATGCTGGGTAATGGAGGGACGCTAAAAGATTTAGAGAGGATTTTGATTTTCTGATGGGTAACTTTGTTAAATTTATGATAGATGAAGGGTATTTTGGGGTTGAAAAAGTTTTTCTAGTACTCCCTCTTTTAAAGGGAAAATGATAAAGTTGCAACCTAAATAACATATTTATGAATTCCATTACTCTGCTTACTATTTATAGATTCCATTACTCTGCTTACTATTTCCAAAATCTCAATGATAGCGAAGGCTAAGACCCTCTATGTGTGGTCTGGTCCCATCCTTCCATTTAATGGTCTTCTTCTTTATTGATTGGTATCCTCGAAAGAAAATTAGCTTAGCTTAGTTAATTATAAGTTAATTCTCAAAATATTTTTAGGTTGCATCTAAAACAAATAAGCTAAATAAACGTTTTTTCTGCATATTGGACAACAATATTGATGAAATGGTTTTTTTTGTATTGCAGTTGATAAATAATAAATTCTTTATTTTATTTACATAAAAATATGATGATTATAAGGTAATGAGAAGATTTTTTGTGAGCTTATCGTAAAACCCCAGAAATTTGAAAATATTGTGAAAAATAATATTAAATACTTTTTATCATGATTGATACTATTATGAGATGAATGAGTATGTTAGAAATCGATTTGAGATCGATTAAGTACATATATGTATGTATATAAGTGTAAATATGCATAAATGCGAATACTTGTAAGTCAGTTTCTGTGTTCTGGTCGGTCGACCGATCCAAGCAAACAAGTCGAGCGATGAACATAGGTCGGTCGACCGACCCAAGCAAATCGACCGACCGATGATAGGCAGATTTCAGGTATGATTTGGTTTTCGGGTCAAACTGTTTTTGGTTCGGGGTTGTCTGTATATATATGAGTATATATACGTGAAATTTTCCTTTTCCTTCATATTTTCACGTGAACAAAAACCACCCTCTCCCCTCAAAAACCCTAGAGTTAATTTTGTAACTTTTGTGAGCTTTGAGAAGCGAGAATCTAAAGGAGGGCGAGATCCGCGTCTTTTGGTGAAGGAAGATCGTTCTCACACGTGTTTGGAAGTTCAACACGACTTATTGAGGCGAGTTTCATCTCCTCCAAACTCATCCCTTGTATTTAAATATTTTCATTTGGTTTTATCGATCTTTAAAACCTAGTTTATGTATAAAAAAACACCATTTTTTGAACTATATGATATAAAGATTGAATCTTTTCGAATTAAAAAGTTATAAAACAGATTTTCTGATTTCGGTTTAAGATTTTATATAGATCTAACATGAGATTTTGATAAAGTTAGTTGTTTTCATGACGCATTTATAAATATAATCATGATAGGTTAGTGAATCCCCTTAAATATTTATATATGTGTTTTCATGAAGTGGTATGAGCCTTAATTACATTAAAACAATATTTATAAACATGTGTTTATGTGAAGATTTTGATTTTTGTAAGAAAAACAGATGTTTACAGGAAATTGAAGACTTACCTCTGGTCGGTTGACCGAAGCACAAGCATCGATCAACCGGTCAAGGCTGAATTGTTTTGGTGCACGCTTTGTGCATGCTGCCGGTCAACTGATGATAATACATCAATTGACCGGTCTAGTGTTATTTGTGAACTTGGTATTTTTGTCACGTGAGTTGATTGTGAACTTGAAGTTTGGGTCCGCGCATCGAGACACATGTTTGACCACTGGAGTACATGTATTGGGTTTGTGTTCGCACGAGCGGTTGAGGTGTGAAATCTAACATTTTGAATTTGTCACGATATAGAGTGACTTTGTTTCGGTTGATGATAGTTACGGATGCTTGAGTGTGGTTAGGTGGTTTTCCCGCAATGAGACTGTGGCTGGACTACACTCAGAGTGCGTTAGTTGGTTTTTCCCGCAATAAGACCGCAGCTGGACTACACTCTATATTACATCATTGTATCCGGGTTTAGGTTGATATGCCTATTCTCCGCAGGGTGTTCGTGGCACATTATATCCGGGTTTATGCTGATAAACCTATTCTCCACAAGGTGTCAAAGTCATCGTTGGTTTTCAGGTTTAGGCTGATATGCCTATTCTCCGCAGAGTATTTGAGTTTTTGCTTTGCTCCCATGTTACTCACTTCGAGAGTAGAGATTAAGGCTGCTTTATATATACACACAATGTATCTTAGATGAATATTTATCCTTATTGCTATGCCATCTACTGAGGGTAGAGTGTATCATTTTTGACATGACTTGCATTTGATGAGGATTGGTATTGTATCTTCTTTGTTGTTTATTTTCATTCATAGGATCTTGAAGATGAGATTTAGCGATTCACAATTTGAGATACATGGGTATATACATGAGGGTTTCATTATTTGGATTATTTCGATCGACGTACTCATTCTCGTGTTGTGGATTTCTAAATCTCAATTTTCTTTTAGTTCAGGTTAGATGTTTTATATATCTATATGTACTAACTTGTGTTTTCCTACCATACCCCTCCTCATGGGGGCGGTGGAGATGTTCTCGCTTGCGCTTTCGACGCTCGTTGTTTCCCCTTTTTTCAGGCAGCGAGCTAGGCGTACGGAGAGTCGCAGGTTGATGGAGTTTTAGTTTACCTTCCATTATTATTTATTATAATTTAATAGTTTATTTATGCTCCATAGTAGTTATGGTTTATTTTCAGACAATAGAGTTGTATTTTATTTTGGAAGGCTGTGTGCCTTAGTACTATTTCAGTTGACTCTTATGTATTGAGATATTTCATTTATGTTTCGGACGTCAGTTGTGCTTCATTTCTTTCAGTTGGAGCATGATTATTATTATTTTAATATCTCTTTCCTTTATCATGTTTATTGCATTATTATCTTTATTTTATCTGCTTTGTACCTACACTTAATTATTGTTGATTCCATTAGAGAGATGTTACTGTAATGATGAAACGTGTTGTTGCACAATATAGATATATGACAGGTTTGACATCTTTAAATTTAACTTGAACTACAGCCTTGTGTGAAATCAAAATGTCAAGCTTACGAAGGAAATAGCGTGCGGGAAGTAGCAGGTCAATCTGTGCGGTTGACTGGGAGCATCATGTCAATCAATAAAGGGCAGAAGGTTGTATTTACATGGCGAAAATTTTTTTTGGCTCGCGGACCAACCGCGAGCCACAAACTCGCAGAGGGGTACAGTGGGTGGGCCCCACAGCAGGGTGGAGCCCACCCACCCTACCCCGCTCTTGCGAGTTGCTGGCTCGCGATTGGACCGCGAGCCAAAAAGCAGAATTGTTTACATGGGGAATGAGAGAAAAGGATGACGAGGAAGATTTCAAGGCGATGTGGGCAGTTTGGTTGCGTGGATCTTTAAAGAATTCATGTATTTTGTGGGCCCAAAAAACAAAATATTGCAAGACAAAATCGCAAACATAAATAATTTTGTTCGTTTCATTGACATCTGGTATATGGAAATCCCAACTTATGCTGCCACCGAGCCAAATGGCATATTGGAAAGAAAGCATGCCCTGTCTTTAACGGAGAAACAAAAAAACTTTTTGGCACGCGCTTTAGCGCGCGCCAAAAAGCAGCGCTGACGGAGAAACTCTAGGGAGAAAAAAATTAGAGAGAAGGATATATTATATGTGTGGACTACATTTGATCAGTACACACTACAATGTAAAGCCTAGAAAGAGAAAGCTAGAATGAAGTAAAAAAATTGATTTATGTGCAATTAAGCCTAACTTTTCATAACTTATAATTTTATAGAACATCGATCCGTGTGATACATATACGTGTGAATAAACTATCATAGTTTTTTGTTATATCGATTACACCAAACAAAAGTTTAGGAGTTCAATTTAAACTGCTAGATCAGACTTTGGAGTCAACTTTAGTGCATATGAGCAGATTAATTTGAGTTGTGGCTAATATAATTTCACTGGTGTCGTAAAAGGTGTCGATGGTAAGCAGCCATTTGTTGTATCGAAAATGAAGTTGCAATTGTTCGTATAGTAATTGTTTTCGTCAAAAGTTGATTTCGTTGTGGAATTCATTATATCTTCGGTCGATTACAACAAATTCGAAAGAGATAGTCTTTTTATAAGACTTCTTTTACACAACAAAAGGAAAATTACAACTCTTTAGAAACAAACGCAGGATCGTTGTTTGGATCGCTGCTTGCGTGGGATCTTTGCCTGTGCCGGGGGTGCGTTAACCCGTAGACCACCGAATCACAGATTCTGATTGAATCGTGAAGGCTTTGGGGATTCTTCCTTCGTTTATCGAAGTAGGAATTTGAAGTGAAGATCTTATCAAAGTAAGACGATCACTCTTCTTAAGATCAAGTCAAAGCTCGAATCTCAAGGAATTGCCAGAAGCTCAGGAACTCTGCTCTAAAATGTCCAGCCTTGGATCTCTCCTCCCCAGAAAATGATCTCAGGGAGTTATTTATAGCCTCTGGACAAATAGTGCTTCCGAGAAAGTGTTTGCTGTCTCGGCGGCCGAGATAGCAAATACTGTCTCGGGTTCCGAGACAGTAAACACTGTCTCGGAAAACTTCAACCGCCTGACAGTTTTCTTGTAACTGCCTTCCCACGTCTCAAACTCCGTTATTTTGATAGTTATCAACGTGATTCTCGCCCACGACGTTTCCCACGTTCTTGAACAGTTAGTGGCCACGTGTCGGCAGTTATGTAAAACATTTTCTGACTCTTTTGAGAGCTGTCTCGCGTGCGAGACAGTAAACACTGTCTCACACGGGCGAGACAGTAAAGACTGTCTCGTGTGCGAGGCAGTCTATACTTGTGTCCTTTTCTTGATTTTTTGGATGACTTCCTCTTGAGCTGTATTTGGATATCTTTCAGCATTTTTTAACGTCTACAGATACCCCCTCCAAAGTGTTCTAGACTCATTCCTTTATAGAGGAGTCTGGGACACTTTGGATAAGATGGGTTTTGTTTGCAATCACTTCAGTATTTAACTGAGTAGATCGTATAGAAGGACTTGTGAATGGCTTCAACTCTTGACTTCTTCATCCTTTGGTCTATTCATTGCTTTGTAGAATAGACAAAAATTCTTCCGGTGCTACGTTTATCGCTTGACCGTTGTCGAAGTCTTGACTTGAAGCTGGAATTCGTATTTGTGAATTCAGCTTTTTTCATCAAATTGATACTGGATTGTTAATTACTGTATTAGTTCTTCATAAGAACACAGTTTATACTCATGTATTTTTTGGAGTTTTCAAGGAATAGTTAACCTCATATACCCGTTGGGAGGTAGCCAGGTTATTCTTAAGAATATTCTAAGTGATATTCTCCAGAAACTTCCTGTTGAGGGTAGGGAAACAGTTTAGACTCGTGTACCTATTGGAGTATTCTGGTCTCTTTTTTGTTGGTAGAGATGAACCCGATGATGGAGAGGAAGAATTTTATGTTCTATCTCCTGGTCTCTTGTTTGTTGGTAGAGATGAACCCGATGATGGAGAGGAAGAATTTTATATTCTATCTCCTGATCTCTTGTTTGTTAGTAGAGACGAACCCGAAATCGGAGAGGAAGAATTTTATATTCTATCTCCTTGTAAAACCCCGAATAATTTCTATAATATATATATGTGAATTAATGATAGTAAATAATTCCCGTATGATGAATAATCATAAATATATGCATAGGTATATCAGATAAATGGTTTTATCAGTGTTTGGGAACCCAGCAGGTATTTACAAGTGAGAGAAATCGAGTGAGTTAGCGATCAGCAGGTCAAATGCCATCAGCAAGCATTTTTGTGCTGATCGGTCGACCGGCGCGGTCGACCGGCGCGGTCGACCGATCAGCGCCCAGTGAGTTTATTTCAGGTTTTGGGTTTCGGGTTTATTTGTGGGCTTTCGGGTTTCGGGTCGGGTTGGGGAGTTGGTATTTAAACAAATTCAACCCATCAACCCAGGAGAAATCCTCAGCCCCAACCGTAACCCTAGCCCCTTTCTTTTTCCTCTTCCCTCTCAAAAACCCTAACTGGATCTGGGGATTGGAGGAGTTTGGAGGAGTTCCAGGAGATTTCTGCAGATTCGAGCAAGGAGGATCAGCCCCAAAGTTTTCGTCAGCACCTAAGGCGAGTATCATCTCGCCCAATCCCTCACCCCCCCTGCTTTACTGTTTTATTGGGATTTATCATGAGATTTTTGATGAGCCAAGAAGTATTTTCGTATAAAATCGAGATCTTTATAATAGGGGTTGCAAGAATTAAGTTTCCAGCTTTCAAAAAAAACTCACCAATGTTCTGTTACAGAAAGTCCAGATCTGACTTTTTGCCTAAAAGAGTTTAAAACATCTTTACAGCTTTTAAAACGATTTGGATTTATTTCTCATGTATTAAAATCTTGGAAATATAGGTTTCAAGCTTTGATTTTGGTTATGTATTTTCAGTATGATCCCATATTCATCAAAATCCCATGTTATCAAAAATTTTGGTTCCAGGTTTCAGCAGCTGACAGAACCCAGGTAGGGTTCTGTCCGCTCGGCGGTCGACCGACGCGGTCGACCGCTGAGCTTGAGTTAGGGCTCCGGTCGACCGCGATTTGATTTCGGTCGACCGCGTAAGTTTTCGGTCGACCGCGATGTCTGGTCGGTCGACCGATGTTCCTGGCGGTCGACCGTCCTGATTTGTATCAGAGTTCGGTCGACCGGATCGGTCGACCGCCGATCCTCTGTAGCAGGTTCCCAGATTTGGTACTTTTGGGTATTTTTACTCCTGTTCGGGGGGCTTGTCTGGTTTATCTGACCTGGTTATTAGTCCCACTATGTGTCCATGCATGATAGATGACCTGAGGGTATGAAATTTGGGACATATACACTGATTTGGTTATGAAAACTGATAAGCAGATTTTTCTACATGCTTGTAGTGGTCTTATGCTAATTCCTACAGTCCTCGTGTTGGACTATAATCCATAAGAAGTCCTCGTGTTGGACTATAATCCCTCTCAGTCCTCGTGTTGGACAATTGACACTTATTCCATGAGTTTGGAAAACTACGATAATTAGTTCTTGTTTCGGACATGGTTCTTCACCCTGCATGTGATTATTACCACATTTCACAACATACTGATTATGTAGATTTGGTATGACACTTATGAAGGTTTTGACACAATATTTATGTAATAAATATTGTGATATTCACGTGACTACGTTACAGCATCGTAATTATGCTCTGGTATTTGTTGAGTTTCTTTTATCATTGTTATTGCGCTAGAACCTCGGGTTTTGTATTTAGGAGTTTACAATTTGAGATGCAAGGTATATACATGAGGGT
>BQKN01001082.1:255404-273181 GCA_022839385.1 Asparagus kiusianus | reverse complement strand
TATAAGCAATGTAGTTTGACCAAGTAATCAAATGTCAAAAAATTTACCCCACCTCAACATTTAAGATAATCCCAAAGTTCGTTCAATGTTTAAATTTAGAACCGTATCCTTTTTGGTCATTTGAACAGCAGTCATGTATTATAATCCACCCATTTGCCAAACGCTCCCTTGTTGAAAGCAGCTTATAGTTTATATTTTTACCAAACACCTTGTCTTATGACCCCACCTGACCTATCATAATCCATTTGCGAATTATAAGCCACGTCCCCAAACATGCCCAAAAAATGACGAAAGTTAGTGAAACATTCTAACTCCTAAGAAAAATGAAGTGCACGTGTTAAACTCAGTGGGAGAACACCATGACAAGAACCAATTGGATAAAAAAGGATACGAAAAAAAAAATAATTATACATAAGAAACAAAATTATTGTTCAGATGCAATTCCAAAATCAAGTGTAAATTTATGTGGATTTATCTATGCTACATCTCTTTTATATTAGCATCTCATAATATCACATTCAACTTTCAGAAATAATTTGCGTCTAATTCCAAAGCATAAAAAAGTTTGGTACTTTATATTCTTCAGAAAATATGAAGTTCCCTTCTGTTGCGCGGTTCTAATATGATGTGTAGTCTCTCGTCATGTCACATTCTCAATCAACTTTAAGGAATTTTTTTTATACGGAGAAAAAGTTTTAGTTAATTTCTTTTCTTTTCTTCAAAAAAATGTGGAGTTAGAAAAAAGACAAGCTCGTGAGACACGTAAAAGTTCTTGGTTAATGATCAAAATGAAGAAGATAAGGAGATGCGAGTGAAATAGAGTGAAATCATGAAGGTTACCGATCAAAATGGATAAGATAAGGAGATGTAAGTGAAGAGTGAAATCATGAATATAAATGGCTTTGAACCATACAAGTTCTGCAAAAAGCTAGGCTAGAACTTGAAAAAGTCTATTTAGCTCAAATTAGTTTTGGCCTAAAATTTTGTTCTGATTGGGGCCCCCTAGTTCAGAACTAAAGTGCTTTCGATCAAAACTAATTGCCTGATAGTTGCAAAACTTACTCTAAGGGGTGTTTGGTTGCACAATTTTATAGAATTTTTTTTTTCAAAATGTCTGACAGTGGCAATTCTGTAATTAAAAATTTTCTGTAGATTTCTGTAAACTGTGTTTTGTTCAAAAAAAATTACAGAAATGTTTTCTGCAAAGTACAAAAAAATACCAAAATTTACAGAAATCAATTTCCTCTCAAAATGGACGGAAATCACATAGGAATCTGACACCACATTGACACGTTTCTATAAAGTTGATACTTTTCTATAAATTTAGGGGGTGTTTGGTTCAATTTTTATAAATTATAGAAAATCTTGCTATTTTCTATAAAGTTATGAGTCATTTTCTTGTTTTGAACCAAACAAGCAGAGTAAAAAAAAAAACAAGAAAATTGTTATTTTTTGACTTCTCAAAACTTTTCCTATACTTTTTTTAAGAAATACAAGGAAATCATATTTTGGGTAGAAAATATTTCCTATAATTTGTAGAAATTGAACCAAACACCCCCTAAACCTAAAAGAACCTCATAATAAACTTATAAATCTTATGCTTTCATTTCTAAAACTACAACATCATATAGATTATTGTGAATGGTAAAAATAATAATCAGAACGGAGGAAGATGATTACCCTACGTATTGAAGCTCAAATTCCCTCAGTACTCAGGTTTTGCTTGTTAATTGTGAGTCTAAGCACAGTTACAGGGTAGGTAGCAAGAGAGAAGCAAAACATTTCTCCAACACAAATATTGCACAAAGAATGGTTGAATCTATCAAATTTTAACCTGCAATTATCTCCGTACAAATTTCCCAAAAAAAGGGAGCCCTCACAAAGTAGTATCTACGCCTAAAAAGCTAAATCAATGAATTAAAACTCTCCCCCTCTCGGTAAATAAATATCCCCACTCATCATCTCATCTGTGTCATGATATGTCGCAGCGATCCAATTGGATCATGACTGCTCCCAGAATGAGAATTTGAGAGACGATGAAATCATAAATAAATTGAATATACACTACACTGTAAGAAACTCTCTCTTTTTTTCTCCCTCGTCTCGGAAGAGATCGCTCCACAAAGCTCCATCTCCTTCGCCGCATCTTTCATGCACATCCTTCATCCTCTCCACCGATTTGCAAATTCCGCTGCAGCTCCAGTCAAACGAAGCTATGCACACGTTCCCTGCCTGAGCTTTCCACTCGCAGTCTAGAGGGGAGAAAGAAGAAGAACAGAGATGGCACGAGGTTACGAACAAATACATACGTGAAGTTGAACGATACACATGAAACCAACAAAATTAACAGTAGTTAACTGCACATAGACCATGTAGTACTGTTTGGAACTATCCTTGTAGTTTCATTGTCGCGTACTGGACCCCAAGTTGAAACTCTTTTACCCTCATCTAGACGCAATTTGACCCAGGGGCAATATCTGCCAATTTTTTACCAAGGGTAAAAGACCAAACAAATTAACCTGGGGGTCTATCTGCAAAAATGAAACTACATGGGTACTAACTAAGCTTGACATAGGGATACTACAGGGGGTCAATGTGCAATTAACCCAAAAAAAGGTAAACATACCCGGTGGAGTTCCACAACACATATTGCGCTCATCGATATGTTCCACTTCAAGTCCAATAAACCAAGCACCAAGGGATACATCTTCATTAGCATACTTGTGCAATATTGGCCTAGAAAGAAAATTGATGGTCTCAGGGTTAGACTCAAATTATGCTACATTATGTGAATAATAGAACCATTAAATTATTATATCATACTGGTTTATTGAAATATATGTAGCCAGATCTTTTGATAGAGCATAGATCTGTCCAGTTGCATGACGGAAGTACTTGTTTCCCTCTTCTCCAAATTTCCAGTATTCAGGTTCATGGTACTTCACATTCCTACGAAGCACACAAATAGCTTAAATCAAACGGAACGGGAATAAAACTTCAAGGCGAATAGGTTCGAGGAGAGGGCAAGAAGGTAATTTACTTGTTAGAAAGAACTGGACCAGATTTCATACAACCAATATAGACTCTGGGCTTTGATCTGTGACGAGCAAGAGTTGCAGCTAGCATACCTGTTATGATAATGTTGAAGATACAAGCAAAGATCCTATTAACTTTTGCCCCTGAAAACAAAAATAATGCTCTATGCGAGAAAACCAAAACACACATATAGCTTATTGAACACTTAATTAATACTACTATTTTTGACACGGGACACAAGCAAACTATTAGTTATACAAAGAAAACCAAGATTGCTAGTCCTAATTAGGAAACTAAGGGAACAAATTTTTAGGCTTTAAATGAACTATAAACTTTGAAAAGTGTAAATAACATCCACATTCACATGTCACTTTCTTCACATTACGACAAGGCTTAGGGTATGTTAATAACATCATAGCCTTCCGTGAATTGGAAAGTATAATCTCTTTTAGGACCAAAAATTGATCCAAAAAACTTACCTAAATTTACATGAACATCATCATCCACCTTGACGTAAAATTCAGCATCCCACTTGGCAACTGCGGTAGAAAAGAATATCTTTGTTTTGGCAGATAGTTCATGATAGCCTTCAACATGTTCCTGAAAATCATAAAGTTGCGTCAGAGAGATATTAGATGTTTTAATAAAAGTTTAAGAGTAGAAAATGATAACAAAATGGAGAAATTAAATTGCTTACCAGCCTAAGGAAGTCCTTGTGCTGAGATTCCTCCGCATCAATTGCTCTATCTAGAATGCTGTTCGAAGTAGCACTGGGGAAGAAAACAGTGAGGGAAAAAATCATTTTAGTATTATGCTTTTTTTGCCGATTATATTTAGTTAGTAACTTCAAAGATTTCTCTCCAAGATATTTACAGACAATTCTTTTGCCATTGAACAATTCAATAGACAAAAGGGAGAAAGCATATATCACATGAAAAACTAAAGTGTGCAACCAAGTGAGCTGAGACTCAGGCATTTACTGGTTAAAATTTTCTTATCCTCAGTGGCAAGGAAAATTTTTACTTATTTATGACAAACTTATCAATACTTACACAATGACTAAAGCAAAACATGATGAGGTAAAAACTTATTGACTGTTCAAATTTTCTTATCCTCATTGGCAAGAAAAATTTCTACTTAATATGACAAACTTATTAGAGCATCTCCAACCCAACTCCAAAAACCCAAAATGGAGCAAAAACTGCACCAAATCTTCCTCCAACCGGACTGCAAATCCAGCGCCATTTTGATGAGGTGCTACAGTGTTGCGCCAGATTTGGCGCAGCACTGTAGATATGGAGATTTTGGTTTTCCCAAGTTTGCCCTTATAGTGTGTTATAACAAATCAAATATTCCAACTATATCCCGTTTTATAGTTTGTAAATAAAATGAATATTCTTTTTGGTGTAAAATTTGGTGTAATGGTTGGAGATGGAATAGTGATTTGGTGTAAAAACTACACCAACTTGGTGTACAAACTACACCATTTTAGGTTTTTGGTTTGGAGATGCTCTTACGACTTACACAATGACTAAAGCAAGACATGATGAGCTAAAAACTGTGAGAATCTATATCTGCTGTCTGAAAGCTAGAAAACACAAAGTAGAGATCTCCAAAATAATATAATTAGAGTTGCTTCTAATGGATCACATGGCATTAGTTATTTATTGAAGTTCCAAGTTCAATGGTTCTATTAAAAACCTTTCCTTCTTTTTAAAGCTTGACTTTTTAAAATTAAACAGAATGTTGGCTGGTGGTTTAAGAGCTTCGGAAGAAGTTGGATACAATTTATTAAAGACACAATGATCCTTATTCTCATGCACATGACTAAGTTTTTCCATCTAGCTGTCATCTTCAGTATCTCAAAGACAAAAAAATCCAATAATATCTGCTCAAACTGTGAATTGTTAGTATGGAATCTAAGTATTGTTTAAACCTAATAATTAGCTGTGAAGGAATTTCTCGAACAGAGTATATTTGTCATTTTAACGACAGCAGATATAGGGTATTTATAGATATACACTCTTTTAACAAAGAAGTACCTGTGACCAATCATGAATCGGATAACAATCCCCTTCTCCTTCTCTAGTTTTTGGAGCTTCTCACCTAATCAGACAAAAAAGAGGTTAAGACTTAAAACCATAATTTATGCAAGAAACAGGAGACAATAGATAGGAAAAGATTTATTGACTAGATAAAAAGAGCAACGTAAAAGACCAAACACATGCTGAATATTTCAAAGTGAAATCATTTTTATATCTTAAACTGAAGCCTCTGCATATGGAATGTCTAGGTTTAACCTGAGCTATTGTTACACCAAATTTCAGGATAAAGGTATATATATCTAACTACAGCCAAAGTAAGAACTACACATCATTAGTTTGCTAACCTCAAAGTGTGATAAAATATAAAAGCTAACACATGCACAAAATTCCCCTTTCTACTTTACACTTTCAGTTAGAGAAACTAATCACAAGCACACTCTTGACCAATAAACTACAAAGGAAACATACTAAAATGCTAAAAGCTAAAAACCATGATGTAATTCAACAAACCCCTTCAAGCATTTTCACAGCCAACATTCTAATTTCTATAGAAATACCAGTTGTGAAGACATAGTTAGAACTAAAACCTTGAGGCATCCAGGTCGCTCTAACTGAGTCTCGTCTTTTCCTGCTACTGAATGCAGTATTTATTCCAATAACAACAAAAGCCTTCTTTCTATTTTTTCCGGGTATCGGAGGGGAGCCATCCAAGCCTGTCAGCTCTTGAGAACTTCTTGCAGCTGCAATTTCCATTTGAAGTGTAGATATCGTCTTGTCCAAAGTCCTGAAGGTAATGAAATTAACAAAATGAAGCTAGAAATCCAAAGATATTGTATGGTTTCATAAGGTTCTTTACATACTGTATGGCTTCATGAGTCTTGGTCACCTCATCCATTACATTTGAATCTTTCTCTTGACCATGTTTCTGATAACCAATATGAAATGAGCGTTAGAGAGTAGAATATGGTGTAGATAAATAGAATTAAGCAAAAGAACGCAGAACGTATTGCCAATCAACCTTTTTGGTTGTGCAATCCTCTGAGATGAGCTTAAGCTCTTGGTCTTGTCGCCGCCTAGAAATTATTTGTGCGCTAGATTCAGGGGCTGTCCAGAATCTACCAATCAAAACAACCCAAAAAGTATACATAAGATACCAAAAAAGTGAATTATGCAAAGGGTATTAATATGTAATACTATGGATACAAATTAAGTATATATAGTCCATTGACAAACCAAGAAACTAACATTTTTCTCACTCGCAAGTGAATTATGCAATGCTGATGTTAATGTCAGTTTCGAGCTAGGGATAATATAGCTATGAGGGAAAGCAATCTTCTGATAAACAAATTTCAAGGACTCATTTGCCAAAATTGGATCTTCTGACGGATTATGCTAAGAGAGGACATAAATAATTCCCAAAAAGAAACCCCAAAATTCCATCTTTCCCTGAACCAGACCTCAATTTCCTTCAAATACGACTAATTTCAAGATAAAAGCCACACCCATTTAGCAAAATTGGATTTTTGGGCGAACCCAGATCTCAAATTTTCAATTGATCATAAAAACACCTACCTACTTGTAAACAGCGACCCAAGGCCGAAGCTTGAGACGCAGAGCAACAGTATCCATTTCGCCGAGATTCGCCTATCACTGCTGCCGCTTCGACCCCTAATCATCTCTCTCTCTCTCTATGGAGTTGTTAGGCTTTTGTAGAGGAGAGAGAAAATGGCAGCAATCAGCAAGCAACGAGCTGAAAGGGGCGACGACGACGTCAAATAACGGCCTCTACGTTACGCCGGCGGAACAGCGTACCGTTTTGGTGGGGAATTTTCTCTGCTCTCTCCCTCTCTCTTCTCTCTCTCTCTAATCGGGAGATTTTAAGCGAGAGAGTTTGCCGTCGATGTTTTATATATAGACTCTTCTGATGAGAGAGACCGAGCGTTTTTTTTTGGGGGACTGTTTTCTCCGACTCAAATCTGACCATTAAGATGTTTTCATGGTAATTATCACTTTCTACTAATTACATAATAAAAAAATTTATTTAACTTAATTTATTATTATTCATAATGCTATCATAAAGCGAAAACATGAATCATTTTCCCCCCAAAAAAGATTATGCAAAGCTCCATGATTAAGGATAAAAATAGATATTATACGTATAAAAATCCAGGAGTGAGGCTCTAATACATGTTTTCTTCTTTGTAATGTAACTCCCGACGAGATATGAGACGGATTTTAATAGTTTTATAGTTCGTCATTCGTATTAAATGCACAGTTTCATTCTAACATTTGATTCAAGTTAAATATCAATATTTATTGGTACTGAATTAAATTGTCAACGTAATAGAATTTATTGAAAGATGTTAGGAAGACTTCATTTTCTATGCATATGTAAGATAGTTTATTTATTATTTACTCTTAAGGATGGATTTGTAAAATTGTTATTTTCCAGTTTTTGAAGTATTAGTGTATGGTAAACAAATTATATAAACCCA
Organism: Asparagus kiusianus; assembly: GCA_022839385.1. Classification (NCBI taxonomy): domain Eukaryota; kingdom Viridiplantae; phylum Streptophyta; class Magnoliopsida; order Asparagales; family Asparagaceae; genus Asparagus; species Asparagus kiusianus. Next base: position 265,605 of record BQKN01001082.1, on the reverse strand, counting down.
ATTCATTGCAAGTTCACAATCACATATATTTAATGATATGTTCTCTCATATGCATGCATAAGATTAACGACTAGTATACAAAAAGGGTTTATCTACCACTCTCTCGTTATAATAGGATGTTTAGAGCTTTAAATCTCTTCATATCATCAATTATCCAATAATATATATTGACAACAATATATCTTAGATAACAAGTAATTTTTCTAATATGTATCCTTAGGCACTTATCTATTCCTCTATATAGATGGGAGAACCCAAAATTCATTATTCATGCTACAACAACATTATTACTGTAGCAAATATGAAACTGGGCATTTTCTTTGTTTTTTGAAAAAGCATTACTTTAGCATACATGAATACTGTAGCAGATGTGGGATACTGTAGCAACAAAAAAGTAAAAAAATTTATTGTAACAATTAAAATCGGGATTACTGTAACGGGAAAAAAATTATGTCGTGCACAATGCACGGTGCTCACACTGGTATTAGAGAACGAGAGGAACAGAGGGAAACTAATAACAACTGAACTCTTCCTGACAATAAGTAACTGCCCTCATTTTCCGCATCATTTTATATATTAAATAACATGTGTAATTTTCCCCCCCTAGCGGGTCACATGATAACAGTCACATTTGTGAGTCTAAAGTTCGAATGATTACATTAGATTTCATGTATTTTATAAAGTAGGATGTTTTAGAAATTGGGAGGACGTTGGTTGGTGAGTTATTAAAAGAGTTTTGGAAGAGAGCAAAATAGTCTTGTCATGCTTGGTTGTAGTACAGCGTTGCTTTGGGCGCCGCGTGATTAGCTGTTCTAAGTATGAAAAGTTCTTTAAGGACCCAAAGTATGGGATCAATAGAGGGGACAAGTGAGGTGTCCCTATAGCAAAACTCATAGTGACTTAATCCATTTCTTACCTCGGTAAAAAGTAGATTCGTTGAAAATTACTGGTATATGGTCCCTATAAATTAGCTAATTCATCCTTTTTGAAAAGAAAAAAAAATTGGGTTCTAGAAGGAAGAATTGGACAAGTTTACCTGTTGATCATTTTCAAATTCTAAAGTATTACTCTATATCTATCAAAAAAAAAATTAAGCACTCGTAGAGAAGAAAGAAATTTTGGGAAACTTCTGGGGAGTTTCTTTTATACGAACTTTTCTATTTGTTTCATAGTGAAAGGGAAAGGAGATGAATTGTTGTGACTTTGTGGGAGTAATGTTGATTGTTTTCGAAGAAACAAGACAGCTAGCGTTTTAACAATACGAATAAAATGACAAATTGCTCGGAAATCCCAACGCGACTGTGGGTTCTTTGATTACCTGTTGGAATAAGTAGTTGTCCGCCCATTAACTTATTTATTAATAAATGATGCTTACAAAGTTTCCTTGCGATCAATTGAAGCACACGCCAAGGACTAAGATTCCCACCTAAGATTTTGTGCGGACTTTTACTTGCGATGATCATGGGCAAAAAGTTACTTTTATCTTGCTTTTGCCTAAAGTAAATTTCTTGTACGGAAAAGCAAAGGCTTTTATGAAACATATTATTCACTGTGAACCTGGAATCTATCTTTATCTTCAAATAATACTTTCATCGTGAGAAGAATTTGCCAGATACGCCATTGGCTCATTATTTCTTTAGGAGAAAACACAGCAGAATTTGTTTGTAGCTGGTATTTTTTGCACTTGCCGATTATTATTTGTTCTATTGTGCAAATAATAAGCAAATCCCTTTCCTAGCTACAAGCGTTCATATGATGCTACCCTGCGAATGAACAGCAAAAACAAATCAATTATGAGGCAAATGGTATACAACTTCATCTGAGTTGTTCATGACTTCTAAATTGTCTTTAATACAAGCATAAAAAATCCCACTTGCATCACCTACACTTCCAGTCAAACATAAAACTTGAACTAAGATTTCAAAATCCTCTTCCATTTTCCTACCGTAAACCAAAACAAACAGAAGCAAATTCCTCTTTACCTCCTCCCGTCCCAAATTTACACCCAATGAAACCGAAACAAAAAAGAGTATACCAAATTGATAAGGTAGTGACTAAGCCATACTAGAAGAAAATATCTTCAAGCCCGCCATCATCAAACAATACATCCGATTATACTCTGCAAGAAGAAATAAAACGCATCGTCAGAAACACATGTAAAGAGAGAAAAAGCTTCCATAAAGTACATTCTCGCGACTCAAACACATGTAAAGAGAGAAAAAGCTTCCATAATGTATATTCTCGTGACTCACCATCGTATTTCAAAGCCTTTGAACCTCGACAAAAATAACAGAAGTACCTCTGCGTTCCACAATCACAAATATAGCGGCAAATAATATACAACGTTTTGCTATCAGTAGACTCTATTTCTCCAAATGAGGAAACAAGAGAGAGAGACTAGAAATATATAGAAAATCATAATAATAATAATAATAATAATAATAATAAAGCGACCAAATAGTTATATAAGACAGGAAAGTAAACATCCAAGGCTCCTTAAGGCTCAGCACCACACATCTGAGAAAATACAGAAACTGTAGGATTCAGGTTAATTACTAAGTATTCACAGAAGGCATGGTAAGAATGTACAAGTAACTAAGAGAAACCTATATCTTTTTGTATAATGTTACAAGATCCAAATTTACCTTTTCAACCCTCAGCAGGGCAGCCGAGAAGATTCAGAACCAAACATGCCCTCCATCACATATCAATTAAATCTAACTCACCCTCTGTACAATTGCTCTCACATATATATAAAGATGATACCAAAACTTTGCGAACAACGATTGAATTATCAGCATCAAAGATTACATTGCCAAACCCAATTCAATCCCCTTATCCCTTTGCTCATCTTCCTTGGTGAACTATTTACAGGTGAGCACTTGTCTTTATAACTTACGAAAGAGGGACAACAACCTCGATCTCCATGGCTCCATCCACCACTAAGAAAAAATACACCAACATGTACATTTTCCTCGATTCTACCCACCAGGCTCTTCAGGTTCATGAGACTCTGGATCATCAACTACTGGTTTCTCTTTAGACAGACAACCAACTGGAACATAGACAAAACCTTTAGGAAGTCGTTGGTTCTGCATTGATGCTTGGAGTGAGGTCATCACTATCTCTTTGTGAAAAGTTTCTGCTTGCTGCACAAGCAGCAAAGAAAAATAATAATGAATAAATAAAATATAAATAAAGAATAAGCTGAGCTATCATCGCGAATGACTTGGCAAATGGATAAATTTGCTAATCTAAATACTTGTATTCTTCTACACAGAAGAATTACCCTTCACAAATTGTTATTAATTAATACTGAATTAAATAAGGAGAAAAGCAATAACAAAGAACTCCAGTATATATTTCATTCTTTGTTACTCCTTTTCTCCTTATATCTTTGATTCTTCGATAGCAACAAGCATATGATCAATTACTGATCCAAATCTAAGTGATAAAACTTTTGAAATAATCCTGAAATCTAAATATATTTTGATAGCATCATGACTGATTTCATATGCAAAGAATAACCAGAGAAAAACATTTGGCTACAAGAAATATGCTCAAGCTCCCAGCTGTCATTGTAAGCATGTAAATCCTAGATGCCACTGAAACAATGTTATGATGTGTGGTGCTATTTCTGTCTACATTATAATGCTTTGTAAATAAAACAAGAAAATCATGCTACCTTCTTTGCCTTGAATCTCTTTTCTCCATCATCTGTTGAGTTCCGAAAAGAAACTGACTGTGTTCTATGTGGAAGTTGCTTGCCAGAATATGATGTCCTATCAGGGGCCTTCCGCTTAAATGATGGCCGAGATGTGGAGCTCTCATCAGTCTTCCTGTCCACATCCAATGAACGCTTAATGCGTTTTCCAGAAATTGTACTGTCAACAGTAACATCCTCAGACCTTTGGATTATTCCACTGTATGATCTGTTGTCAATGGAAGTGGTCGCTGACTCTGAGCTGATTCCAGGGGGACACAAGGAGCTCCTCATCAGTGCAGAATAAGCAACATAATCCCTTCTTGAAGCGAGTATGTCATGGGAACAGAGAACCAACTCTCTCTGGTTAAAAAAAACAAGTCAGAACGCATGTATTCATACTTTAAACCAGATTCACAAATATCTGTGTAGGTGATTACAGGAGCTGTTCATCTTTTTAATGCCCTTAGACTGAAACTTACAGTGGAAATCAAGAACACTGCCACAAGTTCATATAGAAAGAGTAGCTCATTTATTTTGATAGGGAGAGATTAACCCCATCAATTTGATACATTTGACAGTAAAGGGAATATAGTTTGTCAGGGAGGTTCGATGCCTAAGGTAAGGATACTTAGGAAGATTGTTGAAGTTTAAAAACCACCAGAAAATCTAATGCCAGCATCTTCATTCTGGCTAACTAACGGGGGAATCTATTGCTTGAAACGGAGTTACATGATTATCCAGAGATAATAATAAACAAAACATTTTGCTTTCTACAAAAAGGTTCTAGAATAAACAAATGTGTTAAGGAAAATCTTTTGTAGATACAAATCTTACAAAAATGAAATGGATTGCATGTAACAAATTCACCCATAAATTTTGACTACTCAAACTACTTGAACAAACCTACCTTTATTTTTTCCCTTTTGACGATTCGCTCACAAAGTATACGCACTTTCTCTAGTTCAAACTGCAAAAAATAATAATAATGTAAGACAGGCAACTCCAGCATTTCTGTTACTCAAAACAAATATGAGGTTCTCAAACAAGAAGGAAATTGAGAACTGTCTCCCGTAAATTTTGCTAACAAGAATGAAATTGATTATTCTCTTTCATTATATGAGTATTTTGCAATATATTTACACATACCCGAATTTGTTTAATACCCTTCAGCTCCTCAGCTCCATGTTGAGTATCAGCCTGTGGATTTTCAAGGAAAGAATAAGCCCAAATGAACAGTATACATTATATGAATTTTATGAACCCCAAATAAAATAACACTTCATTCAACAATATGAGAATATCTCCATGACAAATAGAAACTCATGTTTATTCGAATGAAGAATATCCTTTGTAGTCTGGTAGAGTTTAGACAGAAGATGAAAGAGAAATGTGAGATCAAATAATATTTGACCTTCTGTCTCTGTTCGACACTATGCTTTTCACAATAGGCCTTGTGGTGAAGCCTGCCACCAACAGCCTTCACATTCATGTAGAAGCCAGCAGCTCTAGCACAAGAAGGGTGGAAAGTGACTTGACAGTGTCCATAGCTGCACTGAAAGAAAAGAAAAAAAAAATCAGTGAGTACAGAACAAAAGATGTTCAGTCAATTTGCACTTGCTTCATGTTGTCACAAGGAGAGGCATAATACGACAGTCAACAGATCAAACCTTCGAGCAAATTCCAAATTTCTGCTGGCAGATAGAGCAGGTAAGCACGTCTGTTGCTTTGGAAATGACATCCTGAACCACAAGTTAAACGATGAGTCAATCGTAAGCAGAATATACTACAACAAATAGATAATCTAAAACATAAGGCGATGAGCGAATACAGTACCATTCCATCTACAAGATTTTTCTGTCCCCTCCTGAAAGTTGATTCCAACATCCACTGGAAATAGAAGAGCTGTATTAACTCCATGCAGACAAAAAACAACAAACATTTCAAAGAAAAGGATGGATGTATTTTGGTACCTCAGCACAGAAGGCATGAACCCATTGCCCATTTGTTGCCTTACGGAAAGCACCATAACCACCACCGCACAAACCACACTCAATTACCAAACACGACCTATCTCTATTTTCAACTGTTTGATTTCTGGGGCTTCCAGAGTGCAGCATCTCTTCACACAACTCACATTTCCAGGGGCCAACAGGATCTTTAAACTTACGATAACAGTCCAAGTGAACTGCAACCTGCCAACAAGTTCTGTCAATAATAGTTTCAGATGAGAAATAACAAAAAGACATGCAGGGACACATTCACAAACCTTGCAGCTGGAACACACAAAGATCCGGTTCAACAACGTTTCAGGTCGTCTACAGATGTCACAAGACAGTGCATTGTCTTTTGGAAATTCTGGAGATTGGACACCGCCAGAATGTTTATCTGGTGAAACTTTAATGATAGCAGACCTTGTGGCCTCCTTCAATCGTGACCGCGGAAGAGGCTGTCCAGATCTCCCAGGCAGACCACTAACATTCTGAGGGCTCTGCATATAATACAAAGAATAAATATATAGACATTATCAGCTCATGCGAAAAGAGGTAACATGTGTTGGCAAACATCAAAGCAAACAACTGAAACAAACCACATGCACGCACACATATCCAAGTTTCCAACCACGAACCCCCCCCTCCCCCCCTCCCCCCCCCCCCAAAAAAAAAAAAAAACCAAAAAAAGCACCCAATACACACACACACAAAAACCAACCCAAACACCCTGCCCACTCACCCACCCAAAAAGAAGAAGTGCATCACTTTTTATTCAATTTCATCCTAGACAAAGGTCCCATCATCATTTCTTCAAGTTCATTGCATTATGTGTGTGTGTGTGTAGAGAGGGAGTATAATACCTGCGGAAGAAAGCCCATCTCATCACTTCCATCTTTTCTTGGTAGAGGATTCCTAGAAGAAGAAGCAGCAACAGCTGCAGCTGCAGCAAGAACGGCCTGAGCTTCTTGGTGCCTTCGCTCTTTCCTTCCACGTTTCTTCAATTCCTTAACATCACGGAGGAACTGATTGACAAGTACCATGTCCCACCGATGTTTCTTCAATACCTCTAGCTCATGTGGAAGTTGTTGTACTACCCTTCCTAATAGATCATCTGCATAACAATATCAGAATAACCACTCAATATTGAAGGAAGGTCTATTACTGGAAAACTAATGAACATATAAACTTAAACAAAGGTCTTGAAACAAGGTTACATTTTCTCACCAAAACCATGCTTGATTGCAGAAGCACTATCGAGTAGCTTGTTCTGCAAGTATAGCATTTCCCCTTCAACTTCATCTTCTGGAGATAATTCCAACATCCCAATTTTATTTACTTGAGCCAAATGATCGAACTGTCCATGATCCGGTACATGGTCCACATGTTTGCAAACAGGAGACAAGAGGTCCTGATCACATGAATCGCTTGCATTGGAAGATAAAATTCTGTCCTTAACCTGACCTGCAGATCAAAGACCAATGTAACAGAGACATATATCCTATATAAAGATCAGAACCATGCAGAGCTTCAGTATAATATTACCATTTAATTTATACTCTCTCCTTTCAAGCTCAGGAAGCACACTCTTCTGTACTTCCATCAACCTTTCCTGGATGTATGGGTGAATATAACTAGAGCAGGATCCACCATTTCTGCATCAAAGAATATTGCAAGTGTTAAGGAATGCAATTAGGCTATCATGAATACCGCAATCTACAGAAGACAGGTGATTGCAAAAACATTATACTGTTCATAAAGGCAACTGTCTCGAAAGACTCGAGATTGGTAGTAAGAAACATTACATCAGCACTACATCAGCACTGAATGATGCTGGTAAACCCACCTAGTTTTCTTTACAGCATCATCTTGAGGGACATCAATCTCATTGGCTTGATCTTCATCCAGTTTCTCAGATAACACACTTTCGGTTGCGCACTCAGGCTTATGTCGTGTCTCAGACAACACATTATTTTCCACTGTTGCCAAATTTCCTGTCAAAAACATGTTAAAAATATGAATTATTTGAATCAAGTAAAAACAACACGTGAAATTTAAATGGTTGACTTCTCCCGAAGGACTCAGAAAACCCAGCTGGTCCCAAAGGAAAAAAAAATCCATGGGTTTTTTTAAATCCTCAGTCAGTTTTAATAGCCGACTAGAATGTATAATTGTTCTACAGCCAACCACTCAGTGAAAGAAAAATATCTGATTCAGAAGAGGTTTTTCCCAAAAAAAATTCTTGGTAAGAAATTGGCTCATTCTTGTGTACTTTTTGGTGTTGGACGAAATGCTACTACCGCCAAATAACCATTACCAGAAGCTCGGACACTCCACAGGAAGAACTTGTGACAAGTCTTTTAAATTTGGTGAATCCAAACAAAGGGCAAGAGTAATAGTTGCATAATATCTGAGACCTGAGTTACTAATTCAGCATACGTATCTGCGGCAATACTCTTCAATGCTTTGTCAGAATATCTAATGGGTTGAATACCTGCTTATGGTCATGTGACACTACATGTAAATGCCTTTTTCATGTCATGGGAGTATTTGAGTTCTTAAATCATCACAAATGATAATATCATAATACATGACCCCTAACTATATCATGGTATGTACATGTGTCAATGGAGAAGAATTTGAAGCTCTGTATTCCAGTGAACCAACAAATCAGACCGCAAACTATCAAAAAAGCGCCGATAGCTTACATGACAATGGTATTCACATTATTCACCACAGAGTTCAAAGATAATCATAACATCAGAAAATGGGATTGTTAAAATATTCACTCAGATTTATTCACAAGCTTTCTGTTCATTGATGTTCTTTTAGTCTTTTCCCAATATAATTATCAAGTCAACTCTGGAACTCAAATCTCAGATCTCATCCCATAGTATTTGTCGACAGTTATCAATGATATCCGATGGTTTTGGTTGGGATATAATATGCATAATTAAAACCCAATGAAATAAACGGATGTGTCCGTATCAGCTAATACTGTGAGCCTTGCAGCAAGGTAAGGGACTTATTGATTGATAAATGCCATGTATCTTCTGATAAGAAGATATGAAACATAACCACGTATTTTATCCTCATGCTCTTCTGTAGGTCATAAGACATAAAGGTCAATCAAAAGAAGAAAAATGATAGTCTAAACTAGAGGGGTACATAAAGAACATACTGGATCATGATGTAGAATCACATAGAACCAGCAGATCATGTGAAAGCATGTGGTGATGTGAATGTACGTATAACAGCTAAGCAAACAGATTTCGTAAGGCATACCTTCTACTTCAGGAGGTAGAACCAAAGGACCTGAACTTGGCAATGAACAAGCATCTTCAATCAACTGATAAAATCAAATTGAATAATTAAATAAATCTCCATCCACATCCTAAAAGAAATAATTCAATATTCAATGCCAAAAATAGTCTAGTTGTAGTAACATGAAAGTAACTAATAAAAAATTTGAAATTAAGTATCCAGATATGATTCAGTAGAGACTAAAGGACAACCCAATTATCATCATATGGTATTACTAATCAAATCCATATATCATAACAGATCATAATCCTTTAAAAGATGTAACACAAGACTGAACCAAGAAAACAATATATCCCAAAAAAAGTAGAATTTTTTTCTTCAAATTACACTCTTGCGAGATGATTCGAGCTTGTGAGAAAACCGAAATGAAATGTCAGAAAGATGATTTCCATGCCAAATACAAAACAATAGTTGACCTGCAGTTGACAGAAAAAGGTAGAGTCTAAAGAAGATGATAAATGAATAGGAACGGAGAAGGCATAGAACAGGTACATCAACAATATAGGACAAATAAGAAAGGCATAAGCCTTCTGGAAAGAATCTTTATGACGAGAAAAAAAGAATAGGGGAGTCTAGAAGCACAATGTGGTTGTGGATGTTCCATGAGAGATATGGGAACAAATGGAAAAGCAACATCACAATCATTAGCATCATCCAAAAGTTAATGTCCCAGAAAAAGGACTTGGTGGCAGTTACGGAAACATTAAGGAAAAGAAATCATCAAAGGATTAACTATATTATCAGGATTGATGGTTAACCTGATGTCAAACTCTACAAAATAAGGTACACTTAGATAATCAACTAACAGAACAAGGGAGAGGGCCTCGTCAGACCACATGGATGGGCAGAATAGGATGTGTGTGGACGTGCCGGAGGGGGGGGGGGGGCGGCAACTCATTTTACTAAATGAGCTACCAAGCGATAAGAGTGGTGAGGTCCACACCTTTTGATGTGACAAGGGGGGTCTTCCCAAATGGCCATCTCTTGGTAGCTTATTTAACAAAATGAGCCACCACCACGTACCAACATTTCCTATGTATGTATGTATATATATGTGTTACATATACATATGTAAATATATAATATACATACGTATATATATATTTATATAAATATATATAATATACATATGCACATATCTACATAAGTAGAAATATAGAGATGTGTACGTGTATATATATAT
>BQKN01001082.1:145445-250355 GCA_022839385.1 Asparagus kiusianus | reverse complement strand
CCCCCCCCCCCAACAACAACAAAAAAAGAACTAGCAAGCTCATTAAGAGATAACAATGGACCTCTAATCTTTCTAATGGTATGGCAAAAGGAGAGCAGTCAACAGGAACTTACCGGAGCTACACCGGACACACACACCATGTTTCACCTTGCACACGTTACAAACCATCTTTGTCTTCATCTCCGTAACATCCACAATATTCACAACTGGCTCCATCGTCTTAGTATCCTCCACACAGACATGAGGTGTCCATAGACTGCAGAACAAGTGTGCAAACTTCTTTTTCCCTTCATTGTTAAGATCCCCGCCAACTGGTTTCAGAGCACCACCTTCCTTCGGGCAGAGAATGCAAGGCCTCAAACCTTCGTTTCCTCTCTTATCATCCCACGTTTCCTCCACGTGCTTACACCAAGAACACACCCACTTCTCATCAACAGCTTCATGAATCCCATAACACTTCTTATGAACCAAAGCACCACATGAACTACACGAAATAATTTTGTTTGATATTCCTCCACTCTCCCCTAAACAGCATACATGACAGCGAGCAGAACCCTGCTCAGAGTGCGGAAGTACCAATAACTGGTCCAGGCCAGCATCACTTCCCAGTAGTTTTCGCTTCTTTGTAGGCCGCAGTGTAGTGAGAATTGCTCTATGCTTCGAACCCAAAACCCAATTCATAGACGAGCTTTCATCCTCATTCGCATCCTCTTCTTTTACTTCTGGAATGGGCAATGTACTAGTTTCAGCGGTACTTAAGCCCCCAACACTGTCTATTTCCATAGGTTTCTCCTCCTCCTCCTCCTCTTCTTTCACTACCTCTGAACTCACCCCCACTTCACTCCCACTAAATATAGCATCTTTCTTCTCCAATTCTAAAGAACTATCAAGAACCGGAATCGAAAAGCAAGAATCAAGGGAATCAAGCAAACCTCTAGGTCTCAGACTCTCAATATCAGCTTCAGTGATTGGGCGAAAGTAAACCTCCATCATATCCCACAAACTCGGCGCCTTTGACTGCTTCGAAACCTTCGGAGCAGCGTCGACAGCTTGCTCGGCATGGGACGACGAGGACTTCTTGAACTTCCTCCGGCCATCGGAGTACCTGGCCGCGACGCCAAAAGGCAGCGTCGTGGGTCTCGAGGCGGCCTCCTCGGTGTCGAAGGGGCATCTCTCGGCGAGAGCCTTGAGAGCCTGAGCGCAGAGATCCACGGCCGCCGGCATCGCTGCCGTCGTCGTCGACGTTGCCGTCATCGTCCGCCTCTCATCGGAGAAGCCCTAGGGCTAAGGGATCTGGGACGCTCGCGCGCCGCGGGGTGGTTAGTGGCCGCCGGGGCTAGGGTTAGGGTTAGGGTTAGGATTAGGGTTTCGTATCGATTTGGGGATTTTTTTTTATTTTTTGCCCCCGTTTTCGGGTTCGAGTGTTTTTTTTTTTTTTGGGTTCTATTCTCTGGCTTCGATTTCGGATCCGAGAGAGGGAGAGAGAGTCGGTTTTTGTTTTTATTTATTTTTTTTCCAAGAGACTCGTGGGCTGGGCTGAGGTAGTGCGCGAGAAAAAAGATTAGTTGTTCTAGGATTGTTTTAGCTGTACACCCCCATATCAATCATATTTGCAAATTTACTCTTCAATCCTGAGGATATTCGTCCCTATTTGCTTTACATAATGATGAGAACCCCAAGTTGTGTTACTATAAATTATATAGGAGTAATTTCACAAAATCCCCCCTGAACTTTAGGGCTGTTACATATAACCTTCTAAACTTTATTTACTTCACATAAACATCCCGAACTAACGGGTGTCTTACAAAACCCCGTTGAACTCTAGCTCATCTCACCTAACCCTGTGCCTATAATTTGCAAATAACTAAAAAAAAATTGAAAGAAAAGAACTAAACTTTTAGGGTAGGAGTATGTTGTCTTTAAATGCCAGGTGATAACGTTTGAAAACTTTTTACTCGAATACTTTTTAGTTATTTGCAAATTACAGACGGGATTATGTGATATAAGTTAAGAGTTCATGGGGGGTTTTGTGAGACAACCTATAGTTCAGAGGGTTATGTAATATTAACAAATTTTAGGGGAGTTTTGTGCAACACCCCCAAAGTTTAGGGGGTTTTTGTAAATTTTCAAAACTCCTAAAACTTTTTTGAAAACTAACCTAAATTCTCACAACTTTCTAATTTCAGAAGCATGATTAATAGAGAATACATGAGATTTGAAATCACTAAACAAGAAGAAGAAAAACAAGAATCAAATGGTCTTATTTTGGTATTTCCGTGTGAGAGGGGGAAAAACTGAGAGGCATGGTGGAAAAAAATTGGTGGATTTTGCAGGAAAAATTATGCCGTTTTGCCCGAAAAAAAAACGAAGTTCACAAATCTCATCATGGCAAAGTGGCAAACTGATGAAAGTTTTGGAGATTTTGCGAAATTGCCCTTCAGCAAATAAGTAGATTTGGATTTGGGACGGAGTCTGTCTTTCGTGATGGCTTCGGGCTGGTTTCACTAAAAGGGCCCCACCCACGTTTGTTTATTACTGTGTGGGCCCCGCCGGCAGCTGTCAGGTATTGCGTTTGTTGTTGGGTGTTGATTTTTCCCTCCTCACTGATTTGCGCGCGCGCAGCGAAGTAGAAAACCCGAACGCAATGAGGGCCCGTTAATTACGGTTTGGGCCTAACCGGATCCATTCATCGTAGCCCAACCCGATAAGACTACTATAAAAAGCCTACTTTTATCTGGACCCTCACTGGTCCCTCTCTCTCTCTCTCTCTCCCTTCCCCCGCCGCGCTGTCGGGTTGTACGCCGGCCCGCCGCCGAAACCCTAGCTTGGGGAAATGGTGGGACTATCGATTGGAGAGAAGAAATTTATACAGGGCGGGATTTCTCAGGATCTACGAGCAGATGGCCGGCAAAGGCGGGACTTTCGACCAATTTCGGTCGAAATTGGAGTGATCCCTCAGGTTGGGGATCATTCTTTGGTCATTTTCTTCACCGAAATCGATAGTTTCTACTTTCTTTATTTGATTGTATTGATGAATTCTTAACAGGCAAATGGCTCGGCTCGAGTCAAATTGGGAGCAACTGATGTTATCGCTAGTGTCAAGGTACTTACTTTAACCCTATTTCTAATTTATACATTCAGAAGTTTTTTTTTCTTTAATTAATTACACCCCTTAAAAATAGAGTTTTCCCTCGTATTAGGCCCTAGATTCGTTCTTAATTTTATATTATACCCCCGTATGTTCATATTTCTGGATAACGCATGGGAATTGAACCCATTAATACTCCCTTTCGTACAGGCAGAACTTGGTAGGCCGAGCTCTCTTCAACCCGACAAAGGGAAAGCAGCTATTTTTGTCGATTGCAGTCCTACAGCGGCTCCTATTTTTGAGGTGCGCGAGTGTTAATTGGATGATATCTACTTTGTTATTCCATCGAAATTAGGAAAGTTTTGGAGGTGTTGCGATGAATTAGTCATTAGTCTGTTTCGTATCATTCTACGACTATTATTGAATGTGGAGAATGGTTGTCATTTAGCTCATTGTTGAAGGTGAACGTGTTACTATTAGTGGATTGTTAATCGGGATGAATGGCCATTTTTAGGCTACGTGTTAGATGTGTAGAACTGAAATAAACAATGTTAAAAGCTATTATGTAACAGATTTTTGACTTTTGCATACTTTTCATGAATAACCATGTCCATGGAATGGTTAGATTTGTTGGATGCTGATGACAATCGTACTTGAAAGAATTTGGTGATTGCGGATGAGTGCAATAGAGGGGTTCGCTTGGCCAAATGTAGGTCACCAGCCATCAAGACGGTGCTTTCTAAAATAAGGGGGGAGTGCATGGGGACTAGGATAAAGCAGGAGACAAGGAATAGGTTAGAGCTTGCTCAAAGTAGTGCTCCAGTTATTTAAATCTCAATGTTCTAAGTTGTGCTCCAGTTATTTAAAATGGCAATGTTGTAAAGTTAAGGAAAGTTGTTGTAGTGGTTGACTGGATGCGTAATAATTTCTAGCAAATTTGTGAAGGAAAGGGACGAGGCAAAAATGTTGGAACGTAAAAGTTATAGTTTGCTTCCATCTCTCATTAGGCTTGGGCATTTAAACATACATAAACACGGACATGTCTGATTTTCTTTTGAGTATCATTTTCTTTTAGATACTAGAGCAGAAAACTACTGATGCAAAGACATAATAAATAAATAAATCTTATTGAAAATATGGGGGTAAAATAAACTAAAATGAAGGAATACAATGTTTCCCTGAGACACAGGAGATCTCAAAAGGATCCATCATACACAGTGGCAAACCTCCCCCCAAAGTAACCACTACTAGATGCGAAGTGTCCCCCCAACGATCCAACGACAAAGGATACAGCCAAACATTAATTTTTGATAAATCATTGTAACTACTTCATTTTTCACTTTTTTTCTTTTTGGTTCTTTTGGATGATGAAACCTTTCTTGCTATTGCGTGAATGAGGTTTCAAGAAATTGGAATTCTTTCTTTACCAATCCTCACAAATTGAACTGGATGGAAGTGTAGATCAACTTGCTTCATTCTGTGGGCTTTTTGGAAGTGTAGATCAACTTGCTTCATTCTGGGCTTTTTTTTCCTTCTCTCAGTTCTCTTTTCAGTTGTCATGGTCAGAGCTGTTGCTTCTAATGACTAATTTTTTCCAAAAAAAAGACAAATTTTATCTTTCGCTAATATAAATATTACATGTTCAATATTCTAATTTGTATAGAAACTAATACTTATGGTATTAACGCATCATAATTCTTTCTAAACACACTTCCTTGATTAGGGCAGAGGCGGTGAAGAGTTGTCTACGGAGCTTTCACTTGCACTTCAGAGATGCTTGTTAGGTGGTAAGAGTGGAGCAGGTACAGATTCTTGCTAGACCATGCTGCGGATGTTTATCAATCTGATTGTGGTGCAGCAGCCACTAAGTTTTTAACTTTGGTTTATATAGATATTTGACGAGAGAATCTGATCCCTCCTTTTGAGTTAGATTGGTGAACCTCATTAAGGGGAGAACCTGATCCTCCTTTTGGGTTATGAAGTCATAATCTCTTTCCCAGATAACAGGGATTGATTGGTAAAATAACATACAAGATGTACTTTGACGATCAATGCATAGATATTCAATTTTTCTCGGCTCAGTTCTATTGTGCTTGGTCTTAATCCCCTGTGCTTTAGCTTGTACTAACTTTTAACTTTTGTTCCTTCTCTATTTGTTAAAACTTTCTTGGGCTTCCATATGTCTTCTTGATGTAGCCTTTCCATAAATTGTCTATAAACTATATTCTTCAAAATTTGTTGATAATTTTCCTTTTGTTTTGCGGTAAATAACACTAAATCCCCTGAGGTTTGCAACTTTGACAACAAATCTCCCTAAGGTTTAGAAAGTGACACTTTGTCCCCCTCTCTATTTATTCTTAATGTAATACATCACATGATACTCATGTGACTACTTAAGGACCAAAATACCCTTTACCATGATTTTCCTTCTCCATTTCTTTTTTTTTTACTGCAGAGTTAGGTTTTTTCCTTTTTTTTTCTTTTATAATTTTAGGGAATTCGAACCCTATAACTTCAAAACTCTATAAAGTATAAAAATAAAAGATTTTGTCTTGTTTTCTTGGATGAAAATTTTAAGGGTAGAATCAGCAAAAAGGTGCTCAATACTTTTTTTATGACAACTACGAAATGGATTATAAAAAACTAGAAGATGAAATATGATGGAGATAATTTTTTTTTTGAAAAAACTCTAGAGGGTATTTTGGTCATTAAGGGGTCACATAATTAAGGGGTCACATAAATATCATGTGACCCTATTAGATTGAGAACTAATAAGGAAGGGGAGAAAGTGTTACTTTCTAAACCTCAGGGGGAGTTTTTGTCAAAGTTGCAAACCTCAAGAGGATTTAGTGTTATTTAATTTTACCCTTTGTTTTGTGAGCTTATACTTGATTTTATCCTTTCTTGGGTTTGTACTTAATTTCATCCTGATTCTTCAATGTAAGCCAGGGGCTGGAATTGATCTTTCATCTCTGGTAATTGTCGAGGGTAAGGTTTGTTGGGACCTCTACATTGATGGGCTTGTTGTCAGTTCAGATGGTAATCTGCTGGATGCACTTGCCGCTGCTATCAAGGTACACAATTAGTAGATGAATAATTCAAAAATACTATATGCTTGAACTGAATAAACTCTTTTCAAGTGGCAATTGTAAGTCTTTCTTGTCAAATAAATTTGCTTATAACTGTTAAAATGTACAGTGATTGAGAAGCAAAACTCATTTGTTTGGTAAATTAGATTTTTAGGTAAAGGTTTTTACTCCAAACAGGTTCTTCTCGAATTTCCCCTCTTTTAGGTGCTATTATAATGATCTTCATAGCATGAAATTGGCGATAGGTTCTTATTTAGCTGTCACAAACTTCTTTATCATGATTGTGACTCCATTTGTTATTTTATTTAGATGAGCATTTACATTACTTTTTTTTAATTGGAAGATTAGTCAAATGTGGTAACTAGTGATTGTCTAACTGAAGAGCCAATAGTGTAACATTTATGTGCCTTTTCGCTTTCTTATTGACTTGCTACAAAATGTAAAGTTCACTAGGTTTGGAAAGGCGTGATATTTCTACCTAAAGAAAGTGAGCTCAATACAAGCGCTATTTGTAGGAACTGTTAAAAGCTCTATTCATTGTTTCTTAATTGTCCTAAGACTTGTGCCGCTTAATAATTATTTCTTTACTCTTCTAGGCAGCATTGAGCAATACAGGCCTCCCAAAAGTTAGTGTTGATCTTGCAGCTGCAAAAGATGACCAGCCAGAGGTCGATCTAAGCGATGAAGAATTTCTTCAGTTTGATACGTCTGGGATTCCTGTTGTCATAACCTTAACTAAGGTGAGCAGCTTGATGAAAAAAGCAATAGATTAGGCTGTTATTATAGTGATCATCATCAAATAAATGATATTGTTGTCGCCTTGTGTTTGTGCATGCTCATGTGTGTGTTGCACTCTTTGCTTAAAGAAAGAGCATAGCTTCATTATCTCTCTGTGGACATCTAAATCCACGAAAATTTAAAATATAATATAAAACCATTTATGGTGTGAAAAAAATAGCAATTATACAATGTTCAAATCATTATGTGTGCTGTTGATGGAAATCCTCATTTGTATGTCCATTGAAAGTTCAAACTATAAAAGTTAAAGAATTTTCCATTCATCTCCGAGAGCGGTGATTTTTACTTGTCAGATTGATCCTTTTCCTTTTTTTTCCTTTTTTTAAATGAGTCTATGTAAACCCACTGGATTCCATATCACTTACCTATGATATTTGTTTCCAGAACCTGAGAAAGTTGCTCATCTGGTTCTCGGGGGAAGTATCAACTTAATCAACCTCTTCTATTGCCTTCTATCATAATAATGGAACTCACAATCCATTAACAACATTTTAGTCTATGTTCAATGAGCATATATGATTCGAGACCGTGATTGATCCGTACTTATGATATATTATCAGGTTGGTAGGCATTACATAGTGGATGCAACTTCAGAAGAGGAGTCTCAGATGAGTTCGGCTGTCTCGGTCTCTGTGAACAGGCGCGGACAAATCTGTGGCATGACCAAACGAGGCGGTGCAGGTTTAGACCCCAGTGTCATCCTCGATATGATATCCGTGGCAAAATCCATAAGCCAACAGTTCATGTCGGTACTTGATTCTGAGATTGCTGCTGCTGAGGCTGCTGAAGCTGATGATGCATAAGATGTTCCGAAGCTTCAGTTCTCGCCCATAAACATTGATGTATTAGGTTATTGCTTCTTTTTCCCCCTTGTCTGGGTAACCTACTGTTGTACAGTCTTGAGGTTTAGGGTTCATGCTCATGATGCAATTTGCTTAGTTTAGCTTGGTAATTTTTATTGTTTGAGGAGGGGCTTTTTATAATGGGGTTTTGGCACATATACTCCTCATTTTAGATATTTGCAAAATTGCCCTCTAAATCATGTTATTTGTAAAATTCTCTCGGGTCGATTTTTCCTACCCCTTTCACAAGAATATTAGTTTTTAAACAAAAAAATGTTACAAATCTATTGTAAATTATTAGAAATTTTTGCATTTTGTCTAGTTCAAAAACCGACATTTTTAAGTTGGAGGTGCGGAGAGATCCAACATGCAAGATTGGAGTGGTAATTTTACAGATTTGTGGCGTATATATGCGAGGACCCTTTTCATATTGTGATAGTAATCTTTTTGTCCTTCATATCTTCACGAAAACAATGCATTTCGTTGAAAACTGGATTTAGGCTTTGATCAAAAACTCGAAAACAAATGAAAACTGCCTTTAAAATCGTGACGAAATGGGTTTCAGAAGAAATTGAGAACGAATTTGGGGGATTTCGGAAAAATCCATCTTTTCATAATTTAAACCTGGAAAATAGAAAACTTTGTGTTCAGATTCTTCACCTGATAGATCGTATTGTTAACAAACCATAAAGAACGATTAATATCAAATAAGAAAAATGAGAAATATGTTTGAGAGTGAATTGCATGGAAATAGTTAGGTTAAAGTTGCATCTAATTTAATTATTTCTTTCAACCTTAAGATTAGTATGAATCCTATTTAATTAAATCTTCTATTATAAGAAGGAAACTTTGATCGATTTGGAAATTATATTGCGTTGGAGAATTTTGTGTCGTTCAATTTGCAAATTTACTTTTTTTTTTTTTGACCCCTCTAAAAAAAAAGGACGAAGATTGGCATCCTCAGGACCTCAGCCATGTAACATAAAAGATAAAGCCCAGTTGGACAAATTTACAAACCATCACTCGCAACTTCAGGAGTGTGGCCGACACAAGTATAATTGTAATGGTCCAAAGTGTTTTTTTTTTTTTTTTGAGAGAAAGGATGGACTACTGTTAGTCCTAACAGTAGTCCGGCCAGCTAAATTAACCAAAAAATTGGCTGATACAAGAAGATACACATTCCCAACCAATAAGAATGTGTACTTGAGTTCAAACAAAAATTACAAACCAAAAGAAAAACTCTTGTTTCCCCACAAAAATAAGCCAAACCATGCTCCAGCTTTGTCACTACAGAATAACCCATCTCCAGCATGACTAAGAAAGCTTATCAAAAATGAATATTACAGACTGTTCATTTCTTAGCCATTTGATGTGAAGTTATAAAATGAATATTTTTGAAATTAGATTTCTTGTAATTAGAGTCACCATCCATCCAGCTTATCAAAAATTTAATAAGAATATACCGAAATTTTATATTCTACAAGACAAGCAAGTAAATAGGCTCATGAACATTACAGACTGTTCATTTCTTAGCCATTTGATTGGAAGTTATAATTCTAAAACTAAAAGCGAAAAGTGACGGGCATAGATGATCATCTTCCATGCAACATAAAATCCCGCGAACGAACATGCATCTCCATAAGTATAATTTATTAGAGATAAATTATCTTGAAAAATAAACATAGACTATTTATTTATGAATATATATATACGCCCAAAAATCATAAGTAGTTTATTTTTATGAATATTCTAAAACCTTACGTTTTATGGATATTTCATGCATAAATAGATCATGTCAAAACCATATGATTTAGTTATCCATAAGTTATACGAAGGGGTGGAAATGAACCAAACAATTAACAAATTGTTTGTTAAGTGTTTGAGATGCTATACGCAGTTACATTCGATCGGTAGTTTATTTAATACAAACAAATAAATTTTAGTGTTCTAATTCATACATAAAAGAATTTAACTGAATGTCTATTCGATTCATTTGCTGATCAAATATAAAAACATTGATCGCCTATAGATTATATTAGTATTACACGCGATATGGTATACTTCCAACCCACTTACGTTTTTAAATTAGGTTCCATATACTAATATTGAGGGGCTTAAATGAGTCTTCAATCAGTTTTTTATGAAATATTCAAATTAAATATATATGCATTGTCATTATTACAAATAAATAGTTTTCAATTATAAAATTAAATCCTACTTGAAAATCAAATACTTTACTAAAATGACTTTACTTTAATAGTTGATAAATATTCATGAATATTTATCAACTATCAAGTATTTGAATTTATATTTGAAAAACCCTATAAATGGATTTCGAATTTAGATTCAGAAAAATTTAAAAAAAACTAAAATATAAACACCTTCGTATTCTATTCAATTCTTTTTAATTCCTCTTTATATTCAAGTAGATGTAGTTTCTTCTAAATTTGAAAAGATGATGTAATTTCTTTTATTTTTTTTAAAAAAATATTCTTTTCATGAAAAAGGAATTTAAAGCGTTTACTATCGAACCATACTTCTTTTATGTTTGGATTCATGGTTTAAATAGCAAGAGATTTGATAATTAAAAACTTAAGAACCACAAGGTTTCAACTGTAAACTGATACAAGAGGGGAAGATCGAAGGAGGAGAAGGAGAACGAAGAATTTTTTTTTTTGATAGCTTAGTCTGAAAATTAAAACTAAGACGTCATATTGAAACCTCCCAATCCTCCTGGTCATCCTAGTGGGTGGAGGAGAGAGCAAAAGAGTTGTTTCCAAAAAGGAATAATAGGAAAATAAATAAGTTAAATTAAATAGAAAGGACAGTAGCAGCCTTCTGATTTTCTAACCTATTTCACCTTTTTCGTTATTTAAAAATTATAAAAAGAGCTTTGCTATATGGATCCAAAATATGAGACTAACAGGAGGGCATGTGATGTGTCCCCCTCCTATTGTATAATGAGCTGGCTAGAATTAATGATGGTCAACTCATTATGCAATAAGGGTAACATCTCACTTGTTCCCCATGTTCGTCCCATATTCTGGATCCTTAGGGAATTTTTTTTATAAAAATATCTATTATCGGATAACATTCCTCAAAATTTTTGTTGATACTATCGTATCTTGAATGCCATCATAACACCGTAGACTAGCTTCCCTATTGGTAACCTAAAAAGGTAATACACATATCCCTTCAAAAAGCTAATGTAAAACAATTAATTAACCACCATAAAGCTTTAAAAAAGCACATCTTAAAGCTAAAAAGATGATGATGAAAAAGAAAATTCAAAAAAGAAAAGGGAAAAAAAAAAAGCCCGGTTACCTCCCACCACTCGCCCACCTCCTCCTTCCACTCCCCCCACTCTCCAAGTGATCAATAAGGATTGTCTTTACACATATATCCCCAAGCTATTCAAATTTTTGCAAATGCGCCCTCTATATCTAAATATTTACCCATTTACCCCAACTTCTTCCACATCGGAATAAAGTATTCCCATAGGTTACATTAAGAAATACTCTCAATATATTCATGGATTTTCTCATAGACGTTTGGCTAAAATATCTACCTTCCATTATTTAAGATCTAAAAGAATTTAGAGAGCGTCTGTTTGCATGCATGAGAGTGAAAGATGAAGGCGGGAAATTAAAGTTCTTTTAAGATTTGAGGTATTTGTTTGCATGCAAGTGATTATAAAAAGTAAAATACAAAATTATCAATATAATTTAATATAATTTTGATTTTCCCTAAATAAGTGATGAATTCATATGAAAGTAACAAAAATAATAGCTAATTTTGATTAAATGATTTTTAATTGTATTTACAAATAATCATATTTTGTGCCGTCATCTTCACTTTTCACTTTCAACAATAGCTTCATTCAAGAAAAAACACACTATAAATAATAATTAATAATAATTAACCATAATAACCTATAAATATTCAAATCCTTGTTGAACTTCAAAACACCCCTTAGTGCAAACATACATCTTATAGTATCACGAAATTGCAGACAGATTCTATATAGTTTTATTCGTGCAAATAGACCCTTTGAAGTTCTATTGTGTCTCCTAGTACGAATACAACAAGCCTTTCATCTGCAACTTGGGCTATTACAAGGGGTCTATTTGCAATTAGCCCAATCTATCTAAAACTTAAAAGCTCGGGGTACTTTAGCTGATCATGGTAGAATTCGAGACTAAATTAGCAAATATCTAAAGTTCACCGGAAAAACTCCCAAATGTGTCTAATTTCGCCGGGGTATATAGGTTTTAAAGGAAAAAAAAACCTTGAAATAAATAAGGGGAAATTGTTTCTAGCCCCCAATTTTCTTAGAAGTTTTTCACCTCCTCCCAAGCCTTTTTCAACGCTCTTAAAACCCCAAAAAGTAAACTCATAATTCCCTGAGCCCTTAAAACACAAAACTCAAGAGTTTAAAACATGTGAAGCCCATAATACTCTTTCTCTCTCTCTCTCACTCCTTTTCATGATGTTAATGTGATGATTTGAAATAGGTTTTTTTTGTGGGGTGGGTGGGTGGGTGGGTGGGGGGGGGGGGATTCTAGTTCCCTCCAAATTTTTTCAACGGCGTTGACATCGGCGGTGAAACTTTCATGCCGGTTGTTCATGAGGCGAAGAAACCTCCGATCATAAAGACGGTCATGACGAGTTGCGTCGCTAACCCCCTTAAGTTTACATATTGTTATAATTTTTTTAAAATCGATGACTTGAGATTAAATTAGAGTATGTAAATTTATATATTCTTATAAATTCACTGTAATAAGTTTATTGTTAAGCCTATGAGTTGATGGGGAATGAATGTTACGTGTTGGTTTTGAAGTTTACGGGTTAGTTGTGAGAGATACGCGTTGGTTGTGAAGGTGTTACAGGTAGGTTGTGAAGGATAAGTGCTAGTTGTGAAGGATAAGTGCTAGTTGTGAATGTTACAGATTGGTTGTGAAGGATATGCTTTGGTTATGATGGTTACGGATTGGTTGTGAAGGATACGCGTTGATTGTAAATGTTACGGGTTAGTTGTTAAGAATAAGCGTTGGTTGTGAAAGTTATGCGTTGGTTGTGAAGGATACGAGTTGGTTGTTGAGTTTACGGGTTGGTTATTAAGAATAAGCGTTGGTTGTGAAGGTTACGCATTGATTTTGAAGTTAACCTTCACAACCAACTCCTTACCAAGTTTGGTTGTAAAGGTTTTACTGGTTAGTTGTGAAGGTTACGCGTTGGTTGTGAAGGTTACGGGTTAGTTGTGAATATTACGGGTTGATCTTATTAAGTTTACACGTTGGTAGTGAAGATTACGGATTGATTGTAAAGGTTATGGGTTGATTATTAAGGTTACGCGTTGATTGTGAATGTTACACTTTGGTTGTGAACGATACGTGTTGGTTGTTAATGTTACGGGTTGGTTGAGGATAAGCATTAGTTGTGGAGGTTACACGTTGGTTGTGAAGTTAACATTCACAACCAACGTGTAACTTTAACAAGCAACCTGTAACCTTAACGACCAACGCGTAACATTCACAACCAAAACGTAACATTAACAATCAACATGTAACCTTTTCCATCAATTTACATTGTGGACTTTGCTTTCTTTCACATAACTATCATCTCTACTAACTCTCTTGGTACTCCTCTCAGTCTCATTCTTTGAGTAATAAACAGTAGCTGAAGAACCAAATCCACTCTTAGAACTCGTAGGGATCGAAGGAGAGGACCAATTCAAGCTCGAAGGAACACAACTAGATGCTTTCTAAATCAATTCGTCTAATAATGAATGGATGTTCTCAAGATCAAGCAGCTTAAGAGCTTCTCTCTTTTGCTCTTTACTCTGAAAGTAAACCAAATTCTTCCGCATCTCCTAGAGAACAAAGAAGAGTTCCCCAGGGATCTCAATACCTTTCATCTGCTTTGAAATTGACTCCATTGTTGCTAGATCCTCCTTCTCTATGCTTTTAACTATTGTCATAGCTGATTCAACCTCGACAATGTTTGGCCTTGGTGGAAGAGACCTATGGAGGTTCATGATCTCTTCAATAACTCCATTAACCGATTGCAACAAAGAACCTATCTTTCTTCAAAGTTTGAGAAACCTAGATGGAAAAAGATCACTAGAGGACTTATAAAGAGAAACCCACATAAAAAATGAGACAATATCAACCAGTAACCTCCTCCACTGCCCTATGCGCTGCCACCCTGAGCTCTTTCGCCTTGATCCTCATTTCCTCGTACTCCTCCCCTCCCCTCATCACTCTCTTCAAAGCACTGGCGATCTCCTCCGACGCTCACCGATCATATTTGAATTAGTTTTAATTGGCATAAAATCGGATTAGATTAGCATAAGACCCTAATCGTCCCCCTCTAGGGTCCAACATCTATGACCACGACCTCCTCGATCTCGAACTCCTCGCCGTTGGAGCTCCGAAGGACGATCGTTTTCTTCGAATCGTTGGCGGCCGCCATCGGGGAAAGGGACGGAGGAAACCCTTTCAAATCATCACGGATAAAAAAAAGAGAGAGGAAGAGAGAAATGATATTATGGTCTTCACATGTTTAAAACTTTGGGGTTTTGTGTTTTGGGAATTGGGAGGCGCAGAGAATTACGAGTTTACTTTTGGGGGTTCTAGGAACGTTGAAAAAATATTGGGGATGAACGGAATACTTGCAAGGAAATTGGGGCTGAAATTAATTTCCCCAATAAACAAACATACTTAAACGAAGGACGCCAAAGCAAAAAAACAAAGATAAGAGAGAGAGAGTGCGAGCGAGTGAGAGAGAGAGAGAGAGGGCGGTGGCGGAGCAGCAGATGCAAGCATGACCTCCAACCACCACTCTCACCTCCCCAACGGCGGTGACCGCACCCACCGCCACCACCCGAACCCCGACCCCGACCCCCGACCCCGCCCCCGTCCGCACTCCTACCCTCCCGCCAGCCACGGCCACTACATCCCCGCCGCCGCCCCCTCCTCCGCCGCCTCCTTCAAGGGCTGCTGCTGCTGCCTCTTCCTCCTCCTCATCTTCCTCGCCCTCCTCGCCGTCGCCGCCGTCCTCGTCGTCGTCCTCGTCGTCCGCCCCAAGAAGCCCCAGTTCGACCTCAACCAGGTCGCCGTCACCTACCTCCTCGTCTCCCCGACCCCCGCCCAGAACTCCGCCTACCTCACCCTGAACCTGACCCTCCTCTTCACCGCCCAGAACCCCAACAAGGTCGAGATCCGCTACGACCAGTGCGTCTTCTACGTCATGTACCACGGCGTGCCGCTCGGCGTCGCCACCGTGCCGGGGTTCCGGCAGCCGGCGCACAGCAGCAGGCTGGTCCAGACCAGGGTCAGCGTCAGCCGGTTCGACGTGATGCAGGCCGACGCGATGGCCCTCGTCAAGGACGCGGCGGTCAACGACCGGGTCGAGCTCAGGATCGCCGGCGACGTGGGGGCCAAGATTCGCGTGCTCGGCTACACTTCGCCTCGGGTCCAGGTTAATTAGCTCCCCCCCCCCCCCTTGCTAACGTGCGCCGTCAAAAGTTTGAATTTTTGATTTTCCCCCTCCCCCCACAGGTGGCGGTGGATTGCGCGATTGTGATAAGCCCGAGGAGGCAGTCGCTCACCTACAAGCAATGCGGGGTCGATGGATTGAACGTCTGAATTTTTCTGTATTTTTTTTTTTTTGCCGATTTTTCTGAATTTTTTTGATTTCTTTGGCGGAGAGTAAAGGGGAGTGCTTGCTATTGTGCGCTGACGGTGGGCGGCGCTGCGGAATTTTTCGGAAAACCCCTTCGCTTTTACTAATATTACTGAATAGGACATTCACTGAGAAACATTCTCGGGGATGTTTTTCTCATTTTCTGTGCTCTGGTAATTCCTTCATTTCCTGGCTCGGAAATAGAGCGTTACGTTGGAGTGGTTGAATATTATATATATATATATATATATATATATATATATATATATCTCGAAACCGTCAAAATTACAGCGAGTGGATAAAGGGTCAAAACACGACGGGTTCACCCCAAAATTGGTGTGTTTGGGTTTAAGAACATGTAGATCAAGTTCAACGAAGCGGATCGTAAAAAAAATTTAGAAAATGATGTGATTCTAGGCCGCATTCTTAGGTGGGAGCCTAGGGTGTCACATTAGATTTACTTTTTCCTATATATATATATATATATATATATATATATATATTGCAAATGATTTTTTAAATTATTGATTATTGCAGCTAGTTAGGCTGATGGCATGTCAGCTTCTGCTCTTCGAGAAGCAATTTAATACTAATTTAGGTGGAAACTTGCAAATGTTGATTTAGATATTATTACTTGAGAGGGAGCGTAGCGTGAATTCAGACAGCGCCTATTTTGTCTTTGTCGCCACCTCGTCAGCCTGTTGCAGATACTGTCACCCACGTGAGAGTCGGTGGGTAAGCTCACCGGCGGGTGATGGGATCCGACGGTGAGTTTGAAAAAAGATGATTGAGATCTACGAGTGAGCATGTGCGCTGATGACTTCACTCTTGATTGAAACGGAAATTTTGGAGGGGGGTGTTAGTCACCTACAACTTTAAATTAGAACTGGGATAATCCGTGGGATAAAATTTTAAGGTGTTAGTCGCATAAAACTAAACCTAGAACAAAATTTTAAGGTGTTAGTCACATAGAACTAAAACTAGAATAAAATTTTACAGTGTTAGTCAAGTAGAACTTTAACAAAACTAGAATTAGGATAATTGTACAAAATTATCCCACTTTTTTAATTTTTCTATACAAAAATGAGAGTTTCAGTCTCTCAAATTATTCCAAGTTTTAGCTTAGAACTAGGTGGTAAAAAACTAGAACTCATATTTATTTTGTTATTTTTTATTTTTCTTTTTTTCTTTACTTATTTCCTATTATGGTTATCACCATCATTAGACCATCATCATAATAATAATTGTCAATATCTTATAGTCTAACCAAAAGTTATATAATAATAAAGAATATTTTTGTAAGCAATTATCAATCAATAATAGTACGTTTAAAATACATAAATAGTATTTATATCTTCAAAATGCATAAATATATATTTCATGATTATAAAAATTTATCCCACGTTATTGTATCAAAATATCCCGCTTCACAAAATTGTTCCTAGTTATCCCACTAAAATATCCCACTAGCGAAACATTATTTCACTTTAACAATTATCCCATTTTGCATGAAAATGTCCTAATTGACTAACACCCCCGAAGGGAAAAATATAGGTTATCTCGTATTAGTCCCTCAAAATCTGACATTGTTCTCATGGCCCTCAAAATCCTATATGCCCTTGCAATTTTGTCCCTTAGTGACCAAAAATACCCCTCAACTATTATTTTTTGTGGTCAAAGAGGGTTTTCGAGGAAATATAAATCGGGTATTTTGGTCGTCAAGGGATCAAATTGCAATGCCTTTTAGGATTCTAGGGACTTATGAGCAGTCCTAAGTCTTATATGATCATAGAATGCTTATGAGACTAAATTGAAACTTGTATAGAATCGGTATAACACCAGCAATGATTTATGGATCAGAATGTTGGACGATTAAAAAACAACACTCGTAAAAAAGAGTGCATCAGGAATGAGAATCTTACGATGGTATTATGGATATACACTAAAAATAGGATAAGAAATGAATACGTTTATAGTAAATTAAATGTTGTTCCTACCGACGATAAAATAAGAAAATCGACTAAGGCTATTTGGTTATGTACAATGGAGATCTCGTAATGCGCTAATTAGGAAAAATGATAATATTATTGTTTAAGGGTAGATGGATCTAGAGTTACACCTAAAAAAACTTAGTTGGAAATAATTAAGAAGAATATAATAATAATTACTTTAATGTTATGGTGTTTCAATCACCGAAGTGCAACAATTTTCTAGCAACGGACATGTGTACTTCTGCATGCAAATGCCCCAATCAAATTGGCGACCAAGACCAACAAGGATTCCAACTTAGCCGACTCGCCGAGTCAACATTCCTTATGTCGACTCGAATGGCGGAACTTGTCAGTCCCCTTGCCGAAGACAACTCACAGCGATTCCACTCGGCCAATTATTTGACGTCTCACAAAGACGACTCGAATGGCGTTACTTCTCGGCGAAGCTAGAGGACGACTTCAGCCTCGAGCCTCTCCCGCTGACACAACGTCGACGTCATATTTAATGATTGGTAGGCATCATCATACCTCTAACCCCCGATAGATTTCATGACTCATCGGACCACGTCGGTACCGTCATGCCCCAGATCGCTTCACATATAATGCTGAGGTGATCTCTTATCCAGTAGCCAGCCGACACCTGTAAAGTAGGAGCTGAATCAGCTGCCAGCCCATGCTTCTACACTGTCATACTATGCTCGGCCACAATGACGGTTCTATCCTTATACTATCAGTATAAATAAAAGATACTATTCTAACAGAACAGGGCTTCTTCTAAACTTTGGACTTTTTAACTTTTGCTTCTTCTGCAAATTATACCACACACAAGAACTCATGCGGTTCTTCATCTTTGGCCACTCAAGTTCACCAGCTGACTTGATCGTCGGAGGAACCACGAGGGAATCAGTCCCCGTCCTCTCACGAGTTTCTATATGTGCATGCTTCAGCCGCCCAACTCAGAACTGGATATTCGGAGAATGAAGCGGCTCATCATCAATCATTAACCTCATCTAACCACGAACATAATTGACTATGTGATCACTTAACATCAACACTTAACAGAGAGGATGACCCAAAATATGACAGAATGAAAGAATAGGATTCATGTACACGACTTCTAATGTTTGGGATAATTATAAATGCTTCATTTTTGTTGTTGTGTGAGCAGTTTCAGTGATTTGAGGGACTACTATCTAAATAACGCAAAAAAAAATATTTCAAACAGTGGAAGGCTTGATATATTGTTTCTTGAGATTTTTCATGTTACATTGTCACACACCTAGTTTTCGCACAATGATAAAAATATAATGACTTGATATATTGTTTCTCGAGATTTTTCATGTTACATTGTCACACACCTAGTTTTATATTTATCATGTTTACTAATGTGAAATGGTGGTAAAGAGTTTTTATGTTTTCTTTATAATATATTTATAGAATATATCAAGAGTTTTTGAGCTTGTTAACTTGAATATTGCAACGCATTCATTCTTCATATGTACAAATGTGCATTTATGCTAAAAATATATCAAAGAAAAAAGTGTATTCATTAAATGATGATCAAATATCCACACTCTTATAAATTCCATGGGGAATTGAGTATATTTGTTAAAAGATGATTTAAGACCCATGGATTATATTTGTG
Source organism: Asparagus kiusianus (assembly GCA_022839385.1). NCBI lineage: Eukaryota > Viridiplantae > Streptophyta > Magnoliopsida > Asparagales > Asparagaceae > Asparagus > Asparagus kiusianus. The sequence continues at coordinate 231,216 of BQKN01001082.1, read as the reverse complement.
CAAATCTCAAAGCGTAGCCATATTGTACTGAATATTTTTATATTTAAAGATAGTGTGAAATGCCTGCCAAACATTATTGTTCTTCCTTAATTTCCAAGGTTATGATAGTTTAAGTCTTATTATTGCTCATTATGCTATTTGATATATCTGAATTTGTTCAATGAACTAGTATAATTGTTTTTTTATTTATTTTATATATTTTATAATGATATTTAAGCATTTTGTGTGTGATATATTTGTGATTTATCTCGTATTCAAGCATTTTGTGATTAGATTTTAATCTTTAGTTCTATTTTTATATAATTTTTTGTGCGAACCAATGTGTAATTCTCTTCCTTACACATTTGGATGATTTTTATCTAGATTTATTGAGTATGAAGTGTAACCATTTGTATGTTTTCATCTTTTTCTAATAACAAAAGGGGGATAGTTTTGGTGTGAATTTGAAATTTTTGATGATTTTCGCACGAGTGAAGTTTTGATTAACTGGGTTCATGTCTTTTATTATTTGATTTTTTTTGAAAATGCTCAATGCATTATTTTTGTGAGAGTTTTACAATACATGTACTTGACCACGCTTTTCGTGAATGCATGAATGTAGGAGAACATTACATATCTTTTTATTTTTGCATGAGATTGTATTTGGGCTTATTGTTGCTATTTATATATCTCACGTATGCATATACTAAGGTAAATTGAATTTAAAGTTCTTTTTTCTTATTAAAAGGGGAGATTTTTATGATGTCGTCCCTACAATAGCTCTTGTTTGAGTGATAACAAACTCTAATTTGGTACTAATATTTATTTGTGATGATATAATACATGTGAATATAAGTATGAGATGTGTATGAGGTGAAACGACACGAAAATCAGCACAAATGCTGATTTCAGCCATCGTACCATCGATGGCCGCCAGGAACCCATTAATCAGTACGAGGTCATCGATGGTCTACAAGAACAAATTACAAATTTTTAGATGTAAAATTTTAGCTCATCAATGGTTCACAAGAACCTATCGATGGTGCTCAAGGGCCTATCGATGGTCGTGTGCAACCATTGATGGTTAAGTCGACCGACTATAGATTTGATGACTTAATCACGGTCATTTGTTGTTCCTTTTGATATCCAATTTCTACCACATTTTGAATATATCTTTCCTAATTGATTAAATGCTATATATGGCTGAAAGAGATAAGTAGAGGAGAGAGTTCTAGGGTTTTGATTAGAGCTTTAGGTTTTTGAAAAGAGAAGATATTGGATTGAAGTTTTTGATCTCTGAAGCCTCAATAAACTATTTCTCATCACGCTTAACATCTTTGGATCATCTTAGCGTGGAGAATTACCTTGATTTCATAATCTACACCATTCTTCATCAAGATTCACATTGATCTATCAAAAGGCGGCTCGTTAATCTAAAATGGCTGTAAGATCTTTCTTATTTTATGTGCTTGAATTATGCTTGTTGGTTTTTTCATACTTGTTTTTACGATGTACTCAAGTCGGTGTTAATTGAGGGTTGTGCCTAGGTAGGGCCAGATATTACTAATTATGGAGTGTTAGGTTAGATGACTGATTTTGGGTAGATTCTAGGACGAGGTGTTTGTAAGTCCATTGAATCGAATTGTGTTTTACGAGAACTCTTAGCATATGAGAAAGTCCCTTCGTGAGAAGGAAGAGTGGATGTAAGATTGTTATCTATACCACTGTAAAAACTTGAGTGTCCTTGGTTGGTTTTTTTTTTTTTTTTGCTTTATGGGTTATTTGGATAATAGTCTCTCAAACCTTTGAAATTAATATCATGTCCCTCAATTCCTAGTGGTTCTAGCAATTTGGTCACTCAATGACCAAAGATATCCCTCGGCTATTATTTTATTTGGTCAAAGAGGGTTTTCAAGGGAAATATAAATCGAGGTTATTTTGGTCATCGAGGGATCAAATTGCAATGCCCCTTAAGATCCAAAGGACTCATGAGTAGTCTCAAGTCTTATGTGACTTTAGAATGCTTGTGAGACTAAGTGGAAAGTGTTAGACCCTAATGCCACTAGGAAAGAACCCTAGAGGGGAGGGGGGGGGGATGAATAAGGTTTATGCTAATCTAATCTGATTTAAATGCCAATTAAAACTTATTCAAGAATTATTCTTGTAAGATAGATATACAATATGATATGAGCAAGAATATGCAATATGAACAAAGCGATATATCATAGCAATGAGATATATGGTGAAATATATGCAAGGATATATAAATAACACAAGTGTAAACAATCTATAAACAAGATAAATAAGATAGTGAGCAATATAAATAATGAGCAATTGACAAAGGTGATATAATGATAAACACAAAAATAAGTACGCCAATGTAAACTCAAACAAACGATATGATCACGGAGTTCGGTCCCCACGATCTACGTCTCCTTTCCTCACCTCGAGCAGATCTCCACCATCACACCGGGTTTTCTACGCTTATCCGAAAAACGTTTACACCTCACAATACGGTTTTCTAGCTAACCAAAAACTTTACAATCTACACTCACAATGTAACTATACTAACTACCATCTCAAGTGTTGGTCTCTAGCCTGTGTCTCCCTTAAGTGTTAGGAATTACAACCTCTCTCTAGGCATTACCACCTACCCCACTCCTCTTGGGATGACCCCATCTCTCACCACATACTCCTCTTGGTGTACTGGTGTATTACAAGGTGAACCTCACAATTTAAGCATAAGTACAAAGTGTTTGTTCTCTACAATGGATGAGAACGAATTATAAGCTCACTCTCTAAGTCACAAAAACCCACAATCCAATTACACTATGTATGCAAATACAATAAGCTCAATGGTTGTGTGTGTACAAAGAGAGAAAATAAATCAAAACTAAACTCAATATAATTCTAGCTTAATAACAATAATAATCAAATATATAAAAGAGCTAGAAATAGAGTTTAGAAAACTTCCCAATGGATCAAGAGATAGAGGGAGAATAGTTGGATGCTCAAACTCTAATAGATGATCTCCCCAAGCTCTTGTAGAATTGATTTCACAAACTCAAACCCTCAATTGCTTAAAAGCTTCTAAACAAACATTAAACAAACTTAAACCCTTGTTCAAAACTCTTTTAAACTTGTTTAAAATATTTCATTAGTTGATCTGAAAGATGAGAGCAATGGGGTATTTATAGAAACCCAAAACATCAGTAGAAACCCAAGCAAAATGACCAAAAAACCAAATCCTATAAAATCTGGAAAGTTCAGAAATATAGCTGTTATTGATCGGCGGTCGACCGTAGAGCCACTGGCGATCGACCGCGGGAAAAACTAGCCGATGGGATGGCAAACTGGAAAATTCACGGTCGACCGTAGAGACAAGTCCGGTCGACCACGAACAACTAAAAAACAACGCTAACTCTCTGGATTTTCTACGGTCGACTGCAGCGCCAAGGGCGGTCGACCGCGATCTGATAAAAAATAAAAGCAGTCTCTGAAAAAATTGGCAGTCGACCGCAGCATCAAGGCGGTCGACCGCGAGTTGTTGAAAAACAGAGCACAGTCTCTGGACTATCGGCGGTCGACTGCAGCGCCAAGGTCGGTCGACTGCAAACTGATATTTCAGATATTCCAGGTTTGAAAATAGTTTTCTGATTTTAAAACCCTATTTAATAATATCAAACAAATTCAGAAAAATGTAAAACTTTGGGGAATGATTGTAGACATGATAATACACATGCTACAAAAAGTGGTTTTTAAAAAGGACCTCCCAAATGAGAAATATCATCATTTTACAAAATAGTCCAAAACATGAAAATGTAAACATATGAATTTTGACATTTTGGCTAAACCATATTTTGAAACATTACAAAATGATTTTGTAGACTTAATAAAAGATGTATATGATTATTGTTAAGTCCATAAACCAAGAAAACAATGTTTTCTCAAAATTGCATGTTCTATGCAATAAATTCTAAAATGCAATAGAATATGAAACAAATAAAATTGTGAATAATTTCGTTTGTTGTTTCATATCTATGTAGTTAAACCAAAACACAATAGTAAATATGAAATATGTAATTTCATATTTATAAACACAAAAAACATGTATGTATATATATAACTATATATATACATAGAAACCAATAAAATGTATGTGTATATATGATTGAGCTTAAAGTATCAACACACATAACATAACACCTAAACTAAATGTTACCCAAGCTTGATTGATCTTCGATGTAGCTCAACTTGGTACACTTGCGGATGAAGCTAGAACTAGGATATTCAAGTTGAATTGCATAGGCTTCACTCCATAATTCTGCCAATCTCCATTGGATATGACCGTTGAAGCGCAATTCTATCCATCATCCAACATATTGTTTGTCTACAATAAATAGATAAACACAAACACTAGACAAATAATATTAGTCGTAAATTGTTTGTTAAACATCATCAAAACAAGAAGGCCAACAGAAAGTTCTACAGAATGGCTATATGACCAACAATAATTTATGAATTAGAATATTGGACAAAACAACAAGTGCAAAAAATGAGTGCATTGGAAACAAGGGTCTTATAAGGGTTTTGTGGATATACACTAAAAGATGAGATAAGAAATAAATATATTCGTAGTAAATTAGATGTTGCTCCTATTAAAGATAAAATGAGAGAATCGAATAAGGTTGTTTGGTCATGTACAATGGAGACCTCTTAATGCACCGGTTAGAAAAATAATAATATTGTTGTTTAAGGGCAGATAAATCTATAGTTTGATGTAAAAGGACTTGATTGTAAGCAATTAAGAACAGTGCAATAATTGTTAACTTAACTAAGGGAATGATTCAGAATAAGACAAAATGAGAATAAGATTCATGTAGCTGATTCTTAACATCTCGGATAAAAACGTTATTTTTATTGTTGAATGAGCAATTTCAATGATTTGAGGGACTACTTTCTAAATAGCCCCCTCTTGGTGGGGGTGATCATTTACTCCCATTTTGGTCTGAGAACAAGTCTTTTTCTCCCTTCTTCTTTAGGGGGAGCACGCAAAAGAAAGCTATATATGTGAGTACTTGGTGATTCCCTTTTCATTTATGACTACTATTTTGGTTTATTCCTCAAATTGTTATTAAAATGTCTACTCTTTACTGTCCACATTGCTTCTGGTAGAGTAAACTAGCCGTATAACAACGAAGACATACATAGTAGAGAGATCTCTATGGAATGAATTGCTCGTAATCATATTCTACACAACAAGTGGAAATTCCATCGGCCCAGCCCATATATAAACAGAAGGGCAGTTTTGAGATTTTACGTTCCTCTTAGGTATCATAAAAATTCGCTAGTATTCGCTAGCATACGAGCTGTTCCGATAGGATATGTATCGAGAGACGCTACAGTCACACCCCCAACCACACTCCCTTCTCGTTACAGTGCACTGGGGCACACATGAGAATTTTTTTAAAATTCTCGTGTGAGTCCTAGATGCACTATAGCGAGAGAGGAATGTGGTTAGAAGATGTGCCTCTAGCATTTTCCATATGTATTCCCGCCAAACACCTCGGCATATGTCCTTTCATAGCCATTAAATTAGAAGACTATAAGGAAAATAAATAAATAAATTAATAAATTAATAAATTAATTGGGCGTTAGTTGTCCAAATTATAATCCGGCAGACCCAACAGATTTGGTTTCAAGTTTCAACTGGGCGGTAAATTAAAAATTCTTGCACATTCGGTGTCGGCCCAAAAAGCCGTACTTATCGGGTCGGGTTCTAGCGCCAAGGAGCTATGAAGGCTACCCGCATCCGTATCTATAAAATCTTAATGGAAGTAGGTCTGAAAACTCAACGAGGATCGCCGAGCCCCAAATTTCCCCGCGAAATGGCGAGCGCGACGGCGGAGAAGACGGCGGAGGAGCTCCGCAGAGAGATCGCCGAGCTCCAACGCCAGCAAAGGGAGGTCATCTCTCTCTCCCTCTCTCTCTGTGTCTCGATTTCTACTACAAATCTCACTCCAAAACCCTAATTCTCTCTCCTCTTGCTCAGATCACCGAGAGGCTTCGAGATCCCCGCGGAATCCGACGCTCCGGCGCCTCCGTAACGCCCGCGGGCCCCACCGTCCCTCGGAAGCGTGGCGTTATGGCTAGGCCGGTGAGATATCCTGATTTGAGTTTTTTTTGGTGATTTTTGTTTGGTTGTTGATTCGAAGATGGTTAATTTTTTCAGGTGGCTGAGTTGGAGGATCAGCCGGCGCCGAAACGGCGGTTGTCATCGGCTGTTGTTAAGGTAATTCTCAAAGTTGTGACCTTTTTTTCTCTCCATGTTTTATAACATTGCAGGATGTATTTTCCGTAGTTTTATCGATAGAATGAGATGATAGAAAAATATCTTAATCCAGTATCACGCTGTATAACTAAAATTTATACTTTTTATAGATAGGGTTATTGAACGTGCTAATTTTGTAGATTGAAATTGCAACAAGTAGAGGAGGAGAGTTGTATACCATGTTATCGAAAGGAATATGATAAGAGGCATAAGCTTCCGTACATATTGATGTGAATTAGATTTGGAAGGAGTATTGATACCAGGGGATTGTGCTGTGATGATGAATTGGTTTAATTACTTGGTTATAATGTCCTACATGTCTCACCTACATGTCTCAAAACCTGCAAGAGAACTTTGTTCTGGTTTTTATTCCTTCTTGATAATTTTAGTTCTTGTGATCTTCAAAATATATACGTCTGGACTATTAATATGTCAGGATCAGTTATTTCCAATTGTTTGGTTTTAATTTGGTTAGCATTTGGAAGTTAATCATGCGATTTATTGTTAAATGAATTGTTATGTAACTTTGATACTAAAAACATCCAGAAAACACGGTAAAATAAAAAAAATTCCAATTATATTCTCTGTACAACAAGCTATAGGATATTAAGGAGTTTGTCTTTCATTTCACACACTTGATCCCGCTGTTTGCCTTCCCATCATTTTATATGCATGTTACTCTATTGGCGGCAAGCTAGTTTTCCAAAAATGATGACTTGGTTGTTTGATGAAACCTTACTGAAGTTGGAAGATGGAGAAATCAAAGAAGGTGCTGGTGAACCAAAAGATACCAGAGAGGATTTGGCACCAGAGTCGGGGGCTGCTCCAGCTGGGGAGAACGACAAGCCAATGCCAAACAAACAGGTCAATAGTGGCTTCAGAAAGGATGGAAATCCGCGGATGAGAAAGATGGTAAGATCAAGAACTCATCTTCTTCTTGTTCAATTTACAGTTGTTCTTAGAAATACATAATTGTTGTGATGCTTTCAGGACTATGATGCTTTGCCGATAGAGCCTGTACCGAGGGTTTTGCCAAAGGATGAGGACCCAAGATTGGTTAAGCGTAACAGAAGAATGCTAGGACAGCTCCTAGGAACACTAGAGGTAACACTGCATTTCATTTTGTGGGTACTTTTCGTCCATGCTAATTCTTCATGTGGTTAATAGGAGGTCAATGTCAATGTCAATAGAAATGATTGGAGGGGTTTTAACTTGTGTGTGATTGAGTCTGTATATACAACAAGATAAACAGCCAATGATAACAAGAGCGACACTGTTTTATCTAACTCCTTTAGGTTGTACTAGATATTTTTTCAAAATGTAAAAGGTCCCTGAGAGCACTTTCCTAGACTCGGTACTTCCCTGAATTCTGCTGCTGAAACTTTAGATCTGATTTTTTTTCCAGAAATTCCGAGAAGAAGACAAACATCTGTCATCCACTGAAGCTTACATGCGCAGGTCAGACTCATTACGGCGGGTGAGTAGCTTTTTGTTCTTACACTGTTGGAATACCTAATCCCTTAAGATGTGAGTTAGGTATCAGATAATGTGAGTGGACAAGATCTAAAATCAAAACAGGCAGACAGGGTGTTGCATCTTACCATCCTGAGTAAATTCAAAGTGTTTTAAACTAAACTTTTTTTTTTCTTTTTTGCTGCATAAGCTGGAAATTGCAGCAACAGGTAATTGTATGTGTGTGAAGCATAGTTTTGAGTGGTAACTCTAGTTGTACTCCCATGTCCATGGTTCTCTATGTGAAATACTTAGGAGTGCTCATTTTCCTTAATTTCACTTTCATCATTATTATTATTCTGCACACTTTCAGTTCGTTAAAATATTATATTAATCCAAGTTTGTTTTACAAACACTTTGTTACTGAATGAGTCCCACTGTAGGCTGAAGAAAAGGCCCGAGAGGAAAGTGAAAGGCTGCGGCAACAAGAGAGGGAACAAATTGCTGAGAAACGTAGGCGTGATTTGGTGATTTCCCCTTCCCCTATTCACTTTGTTATAAACTTATTTCATGCTTTCATTTATTTTGAAAGTTTTGTTTAATAGACTTTACGAGCTCGTGTTGCTGCTAAGGCAGAGCAAAAGAAGATGGAGCTGCTGTTTATTCTTTGGTCTGAGCATCATAAAAAGCTGAGCAATTTCTTAAGGTACAAAAGAACATGGGGAAGGTTATGGATTATTTCCATCTTGTAATTTCATATATCAAACTTCTGTTGTAAATCAATTTTAGATTTTATTAGTTTCTAATGCTGAAACTTTTACCAAAATTTTATTTTCGTTTAATTGCTTGATATCCAAAATTTTAAATTTTTTTATTTGAAAATTAAACATTCTTAAGGCTGCAGCTAGTATCTTTACACCTATTTTCCCATAATTTATATTAATTCATCAATTGATTCATGCTGCTGCAGGTTATTTTTATTTTTGGCCCAAAGTGTCCATATAGACAAATTTAGTTGAGACAGATAAGTTTCTGTTTGTTTGCATAGTGTTGACGTCCGAACCAACCGAGCTTCCCTAATGCATGGTTTGGCACTTCTTTTCAAATTAGCTTTTGAACGTTGACTCAATTTTGATTTCTTTTGTTCTGTCTATTTTAGGACTAAAACAGAACCTCCAATATACTACATGCCGGTCAAGCCATTAATTGAGGATGCAGCTACCGTTGAACGGAAGAAAGAACAGGTAAAGAGTTACAATTGCTGTCTCTGCGACAATCCATATGGTAGATTGTCGAGGCGATCATAAGTACACCATTCCGTCAAATCCTGTACAGAAACACAGATTTACTCTTGCATGCTTTTTCCTCACTATTGGATGAAAATAAACAATAAAACTAACTGGGCTCATTAAAGGTTTTCCATTGTTTGTAAGTATTAAAATTTAGTTTATCTAAGGAGCAACTTTTCCCCAAGTAATCTTCCGGTACTCACCCAATTGGTTTAGTTACCTACAGTAAGCCTGTCTCATCCCTTATTTGCTGGGCTAGATTGCCAACAAAAGCATGAAGCTTCTGGTCGCCCACATGTAAATTTGATCATATCTGAACCTAGTCTGTGTCGTGAAAACTCCACAAAAGACGTGATCTCTCATGGTTTGCGAAATTTTCAGCAGAGGGAATATGCGTGAGATACAGGACCTAGTAATCAATGGATTGTGCGGTTAATTGCTGATAGACCCCTGTAGTATCCCTGTATTGAACTTACTACCCTTCAGTTTATTTTTGCAGATAGACTCCGTGTGAAATTTTGCCATTCTTACCCCAAGAGAACATGAAAATTATTTTTTGACAAATAGACCCCCTGAGGTAAAAGAGTATCTGTAAAAAATCAAACTAGAATGGGAAGCCCAGAACAACAATAATAGAGGGGGTCTGTCCTCAAGAAACCCTAATTTATTCTGCCAAACCTTACGCATGCCAAAATCCTTGTTGTGCTGATCGGTTAAATATTTTTTTTGACATATGCTCTTCAGGTATTCCATGAATGGAAGACCACAAGAAGAGCAGAGCTTTCCGAATACCAAAAACAAATCGAAGAGAATTACATATCAAACGTTGACGAAGAGCTCGAGAAGTGGCAGAGCTTGAGGAACAGACAAAGATCAAACAACAACAATGTTAATCTGCAAGAGACGATGGACAAGGAGCTGGAGACTCACAGGCTTGAGCACGGTCCCAAGCCTCGCAGAATCCCAGGAAGCAACGATGAAGAGGAGGACGTTGAGGATATAGTTGCTGAGGACGAACTCATGGACGAGGTCCTGGGAGTTGTCGCTGAGAGGGTTGATGGTGGTAATGTTTCGAAATTGGCTGAAGGTGGTAACACCAGCCCAAACCCTGTAGAGGTGCAGTAGAGAGCAAATTATTACAGAGTATTTTAAGTTAATCGATTAAGGACCCTTGGATCTGTAATTCTGATGTTTTTTTCTGTTGCTACATTTGTTATCTTCTTTTTTGACTATCTGAATTCCTGTTCAAAAAAATTGTGGGTTCTCTGTAGCTGAAGCGTGCCGTTCATTGCTGATCCTTCGAATCCGAGTCTGTAAGTTGTTTTGGCCACAGCAATAGTTGGTCTCTGGCTACATCTTAGTCGTGCATGTTGAAAGTTTTGACTAAGATTTTAATTTACCAGAAATGAGAATCATGTTACTTTATGCTCCGGGTGTGTGTTTGACTCTATATAATGACGTATGTATTTTATATATAAGAAGCTAATCTGCTCATGCTAAAATGTGTGGATATACTAAGTGATAGGAACGCAACGAAGAATATGTGCACGTACGGCAAGAGAGAAGAAATACAACTGATTCAAGTGATTCTGCCAACGGTCGTAAAAAGATACGCTGTTCTATGATTTATCCCCAAACACAGCAAGCGATAACTACTAACATACGGCCATTTTTCAGGCAGAATGTAGCATCTACTCGTACTTGAGAAATACAACGGTAACAAGGTAAAAGAATTAAAAAAATAATCTAATTACACAAATGTACGACCCGCAACAATGGACTTCAAATCTGTTCCGGGAAAACTTTCTCCAGAAACCCAATAAAGCGCTTAGAATACAGCGCGGGTTCCACAGCAGAAATGGACATGGGATCAAACTTGAGAGATTTGCAAGAGTGCTCGATTTTCTTGGTCATGTTGTACTCCTGCAGTATATCTATGATCCCTAGGTAGAGGACAACATCGTAGACCTCGAAAAGATCAACTTCAGCTGCGTTTGGGCTGCCTCCTCCATCATGGAGGAGCTTCCGGTTTGCTTGGGCTGGCATGTTCACTCCTAGCTGCACTGGCAGCCTGCTAAGAAAGATATGTAAACACGGTGAGTCGATAAAACGGGAAATATCATAATTGGAAGATATGGGATGACGACAACTGGTCTTAATGCACACATCACTATTAGCTATCATCAGTGCGGTCAGACTATGCACAGGAGGAATAGCAACTGCACCAATAATAAATGTGATGTGTGCATCAAGATTCGTGCTAGGTCATGTGTCCTCATCCCCTATCTTCCTATATGATTTTCTATAGAGGGCCCTCTGTAAAGTTTTATTTTTCTTACGAAAAATTGTGATACTTCAACATCTGTTCACAAGTGAGGAAAAATTGAGATAAAACAAATTGGTTTGAACAACAAAAAATCGAATATAGAATCGTCTAAAATTTTGTTGGTGTGTTTCTGAGATGTCATGATAGAGCAGAATCACAAAAAAATATCTTTGTTATTCCTCTTCCTCTATGAACATCCAACAGTGGAATACTAATGAATACCTTCCTGTACCAGGCAAAAGAAGGTCGACTTCTTCATCGCCAGCTGCTGATGCTCTTAACATGCTTCCTCTAATATGTGAACCCGGAACTGTACTCGCCGAACCTGGTTCGTGCCTTACTAATAGCAGGCCTGTTGGCGGAATTGTGATCTCATCTTCCAATTGGACACCAACTACAGAGAATGTACATCAATTAGTTAAATTTTGATAGGAGTTATGGAGCAAACAAAAATATAAATCATTATGTACAGTCATTACTAATTAACAAAAGCTGATTAATCTCAGGCCAACAAGATTGTTATGGATCACTTCAACAGGAAAACATATCATAGTTGAATTTAAAGCTTTGGCGAATATTTGGTCACCAAAATCAACTTAGCCATCTCCAAAACAAAAGCATGATTAAACGAGCGTCAAAGTAAAGATTTCTCTGAATATTATTTTAATGAAGAAGCAAATTTTCAATATTATCTATCACAGGAGAACACACTAAGAGCCATATCAATATCTCATTAATAAATAAAAAGAGTGCTTCTTGGGATGACAGATAATACCCTGACGATCATGTAATGTATTTTAATTATATTCAAGATGTTACAGTGTAACTGTCTTTACCCGTACCGAGTGGCTATTGTCCAGTTATTGTGCTGATTCTAGCATATATTGTAGACTATCGGTTATCTGATATGTCAGGGTACATCCATGTCTACAGTAGAACGTAATAGACCCTGATCCTATTGTTTAGTCATTTGTAATAAAAAATGCAGTAGCATAAAAGAAATAAAGCAACATAACCAATTACCTGACAATCTACTAAGGTGATTTAAATCGAATGATTTAAAGAGATCCCAAAAAACGGGGTCAAGAATATATGATTTTGAAATCATGGCGTTGTGTTCTTGAAGAGATACGAAGGGAGAAAACATCTAGAAAATGCAGGCTTTACCAAAATATAAATTGCACAAATTTGTGGCACCAAATAGATGCGTCAGAAAGAGGGAATAGAACGATGAAAAATCATGCATGGACCTATTTTGATCAAATTATTTGTATATAGTAATCTAAAATGCTGAAAGAAATATTTCCTTTGAATAATTCAGTAAACTTAGTACTTACTGAAGTTTTCCATGATGTCTAATAAGTATCAAGGGGAGCAACAAGACTTATAAATAAAGTTCCGCTGACTATGAAGGCATATTCTCGTCTACAGTTTATCTCACAGAATGACTGTAATCTAGTGGCTATAAATTTTACAGAAAATAAGTAGACACAATATTTAAGAGAAAATCTTATCAATCATGGTAAGTTCTTTGTCTAAGCAGAAGACTGTATGTACAAACAACTAATGAAAGAAAATGTATTGAACCTGAACAAATACAATAACTGAAATGAGATACATACAATCATCTGCTGATGGGCTTGGTCTACTTTCAAGCGTATCTCGAGGTCCTACGAGGGCCTTCAAATGTTCTGGAGCTCTAAAATGCAACCCCATCAGCATGCTGTAATCAATTATACATTGTGATTCCAGAAACATGCAGTCGAGAGAGATTTGTCTGCACAAAGTAAATATACTCTAGTTTAGACTTTAGAAGACATTTTTTTTTTTATCTTCACACATAAAAGGATAAACAAGATGGACTTCAACGATAAGTAATTCAATCTTAGTGATGAAGGCTTGAACATGTTGATTGCTGACATATTGATGCCATTGCCACTAGATCAACGCTGTAAGCCATCTTATGTATAATTCAATTAATTCACTCAAGAAAAAAAATATAAGCATCAAGATTTCTATAGAACCCTGACGTTTGATTTCAAGTTAAAATAGGTGTAAACTTCCTCAGCAGGAAAAGAGAGGAGGGAAAACAGTTCAATGTAAACAAGAGATATAAATCGAAAATAGAATTGCATAGCGCGCATGTGCTACTTGTTCACTTTCTATATTGGTTGTGTTTCCATAACCAATATACTATTTCTTTTTTTTTCTTTTTTCTTCTTTTGGGGAAGGTCAATAATCTTGCACCACAAAAGTTCCCATGAAGGAGAAAGACTCTCCAAGGTTGTAGAGAAGTGCTCCCATGAAGAAGAAGAGAAAAGCTCCTAATGTGCAAATGGGCCACAAAAGCTTAACGTCAATAAAAGCGCCTAGTATTCTGGTTCTCTAGAAAATTGTATTAACGACACATTCCAATTGACAATGCTATTTTTATTTGGAAACAAGATATACCTAGAGGTTTTACTTGGGCTATACCTCAAGAAATTTAAACCTGGAAAATAGACAGTTTATATTATTCTTGCAGTTGATTAAGAATGTAATTCAGCAAACAGTAACTAACACAGTCACCTTCCATGAAATTGACAGAATTAATCCTGATACTTTATCTTAAGCTAGATGAGATGCAAGCAGCTGACCTGAAAAGTGACTCTCGCCATGATTTTTCCAAATGGAAGACATATGAAAGATCAAGATCTTTCATGGTGGTGTTCTCATTAATGTTACTCTTGCTTGTTGATCTTCCCTGCGTAGAACCTTTCAAGTCATATCTGCGATGGATGTGCAAATCAGTGCAGAACATATTCCCCATTACTACAAACCTGACCTGCAAAATAAACGGTTAACCAAGCATAATGACATACAATGGCCTAATTACTTTGAGTTGAAATTAATTTATACCTTCCTTCTGCCTCTTATTGTAATGCGATGGAGACCGAAAAACTTTGTTATGAGGGTATTTTCATGGGCTCCAACATGCTCATAATACTTGGGAAGCATCTTCAATAGGTTCTGCCAAAAAAAAGGAGCATTTTATCAAAGAGAATTAAAACAGTCATTCCAGGAAATTACTCGTTCCATTGACAGTAGAGTAATTTATTTTCCATGAATATTAAAGATGGAAAATTAGTGTATTTACAATTGATGGTGTTGTATTTAGTATGACATGCATCTATAATGAGCTAGAGCATGGAGACAGGACGCTAAAATGCGTAGAATACTAGCATTATTGTTCCTATCTATCAAAAACATTAACATTTTTCTTTTGAGAATAAATATTGAAAATTTCAAACCAAAATATATTATGTTCCTATCTATAATGAGCTAGACCATGGAGACAGGATGCTAAAATGCGTAGAATACTAGCATTATTGTTCCTATCTATCAAAAACATTAACATTTTTCTTTTGAGAATAAATATTGAAAATTTCAAACCAAAATATATTATGCAGCATCGTCAGTCAAATAAAGATATATGCTGTGAATCATTAGATGTTTTTATTCTATAGTTTTCTTTCAGTAATTATTATTTGGAGGACATAAATGATCATGAAATTAATAATTTGAAGATAATTGTGCCATCATACATCAGTTTGTGCAAAGCAGTTGCATGAAATTTTAACTGGAGTACCTTGAGTTCGCGTTTTCTAAGAGTCTTGATAACAAATCTTTCATCTTGTGAAAGATAAAATATGCTGCCACTTTTTCCGGGAGAAGAAAGCTCCTTTAGACCATCAACCCCACAAATGGACATCATATAATCCGCAGCATCTATCTTAAACATTTCACGCAGATTCCTGAAAATATATTTTGTAATTAAATATCCTTAAAATATACAATAAATAATCACAATAACAATAAGAGTTGTTTCCAAATAATATATGAAGGTGCATCGTACTGTATTAGTGTAATCCAAAGTTTAGAAAGATGGCATATCAACACTATTAAACGATTTATGATATACGAAGTGAAAATACCTGAAAACAATTGGACAATAATCCTTCCAGAAGAAATCAACTGAGTAATGAGGAGGTGTGAATTGGGATCCCTTGCCAGGAAAATACATCTTTATCCTAGCTCGGGGGCCAAAATCTGAGGAAAGAACTTCACGCATAGGCACAGGTGTGATTTTTCCCACAGAGTATCTGTCAACTTTAAGTCAAAACTTTAATACATTATTCTGAAATTTTCACAAGATAAAATAAAGTGGAAAAAATAGCTTTGGGTTTTGGTTTAATAATATAATCTAGTGAGAAGAGAGACTTTATCCCTAGACATTCATTTGCGATAGATCCCTTGCCAGGAATATAAAACATAGGAATTTTGTGACTCATGAGTTCACATGTTTATTTTGTTTGCACGTCCTTAAAAAAAACTAATAACAGGGCCTCGGTTTTCTACTAAATTTCAGAAAGAAATATCAAACATTGTTAGATCAAGAATATCATGGTCCTTATAAATAACTGGATGAAATCAATGGGGCTTCTAGTATATCCACAAGGAAATATGTTTGAAATTGGCTAATGCCACATCAAGGCTTGCATTTCAAAGAAATGACTAATACTACATCAAAGGTTGGAACTTCAGGAGTTCACTGCTTTATGATCCTTACGACCACATTCAATAATCGGAGCTTTTGCTCAAAATTGGGAAGAGAAAATTGGCAGGTATTGAAATCATAACAAAGTTCACTGAAGAATTACTGATAATTCTCACGTAACTCTCCAGAAATTGCAGGCAAGTGGCACCCTTTATTTGTTATGAAATTTCATAAGAGGAAGAGCAATGTTTTCATGGTTACCAGAGTCAGTGAAGTTGAAAGAGAAAACTACCGTTAGCTTATTTAAATGAGGAGACTCGTCTTTCCTTGAAATATTTTGCTTCGTAGATGCTGGCCATTATTCGACCGATAATAAATCTAAGGCAAGTTCGCTTTGGTGGCAATAAATAAAGCAACCTTTTCTACATGATAAAAAATTCTGGACACTATCGACAAGCAAATAAATGAAATGTGTCTCAACATCAATGACGAGTACAGAAAATGTGAACTGCACTATATAAAGAACTCAAGAAGTACCTAATCCCAAGCTGCAAATTCAGCATCAAGAAATAGCTCTTGTGACCTCTATAAATAGTTTGACCTGGCCCCTTTACTTGTTTTGCGTCAACTTTATGCTTCCGTTTACTTTTATGTTGCATCCTGGAGTCATGATCTCTTACTTGCTCTTTGACCAAAACCCCTTGCATATATTCCCTATCATAGACAACACCCCTACTATTTTGAGCATCGACTGATGAAGACGGCAACATGAGTGCATTCCTCTGTGATGGAATGTTTCCAGCTGAATCACCACCATCCAAAACCTCGTCTAATGAAGTAGCTCCATGTGATATTCGTCCTGAATGTCTAAAACAGTTATTTATATTCCACCTATTAAAACAATTCCTTTTTGAACTTGCTCTGCTATTATCCGGTCCTTCACAACTCAACAATGCAGGAGAAAGACTCTCAGGTTCACAGTACTTACGATGATAAGGAAGCCTGCTTCCAGCCGGATAAAAAGTCCCCCTTCCATCCTTTAGACCTCTACTCCATGTTCCAAAATAACATGCACCGTCTGCAAACTTGTAATAACCAGAACTATGTTCCAATCCTTCTAACCAAATGCCATCAAAGACATCACCATTAACCCATTTCATAACTCCTCTACCATTCATTTTTCCAGCTTTCCACTTCCCAATATATGTATTTCCATTGCGCCAAGTATACTTGCCAATACCTTCCGGCATTCCTTCTTTCCAAGAACCCTCATAAACATCGGAATTAGAATATGTTTTTGTTCCAAGGCCATGTTTTATATTCATTCTCCAAGAACCTTTATAAATTGATCCATCAAGTGCAAAAAGAGTGCCGGAACCATGAAGGAAACCTCCACGAAAGTCACCCACATATATGGATCCTGATGACCAACAAATTCGTCCTCTTCCGGATATTATGCCTTCCTCCCATTCACCCTCATACGCTGTTCCATCTATCCAAGTATACTTTCCCATACCATGAGGAAGTAGTCCATCAATGTTTCCACTGTAAGTATCCCCATTTGAAAGGACCTTGTTGCAAATCCTAATAAAGGAAAAGATATCATATTTAGTACAGTATAACCAACTCATATATAAACAAACATATAGCTCAGTCCGAAACATGTCAGCAGCCCTCCTGCTTCATCTTTCCTTCTTTTCTATGTAAGTTTACAATTTGATAACAAATTATGTTGATAAATAATTATGCGTGGAAAATGATATATAGAAGAAATCATATGGTATTTACCTTTCATTCAACTCACAGCTCATCTTTGTACTTGCTTTGCCTAGAACTGACACATCTGTTCATAAATAGACATAAGGGAAAAATCAGTTCTCGCTCTCCACCGCCTAAATGTAACATGGGCATAGAAGGAATCAAGCAGCAGGAGTGGGAGTTATTTTTGCATTGAAATGAGAAGAAAAAACTTACAAAGCCAAGGAGGAGACAATCTTAGGATCTATAAACATTTTCAACCATAGAGTAAAAGGTGATCCAGCATGGATAATCGTGACAGAAATAAAAAAGCAATAAGGATGAACATGTATGATTTTGGTAAAACAATTGTTTATATATGCTGTACAAACTTATAGACTACACAAGTGTGTCAGTATCTTCTCTTTTTTCCTTTTGCTAGTAAGAGTTGGCTTATTTATGTATCCAACAATCTTGAAATGAGGCAGTAGATACAGTAGTAACAGAACGGATGAGTACCATCGTCCTTGTATCCATGTTTTTTTGAGGAATATTTGGCTCGTCTGGGAAGGATGGGAAGCATTAGAAACCGATCCCTTCCCATTCAAATTCAATGAGATAAATACCAGGTTAAATATCCACTCCATTCAAGTTTATTTACATTCTTTAAAGCTCCTAAAAAACAAAAGTCAAACATGCTTAAGTTTTTTTTTCCTTCTTTTCACCAAGAGGGAACAATTCAAATAGCAAGTTGCTTAGTTAAAGGTCTACAACAATTGAAGTTTAACAAGAACTACTCTTTAAGGATATCAAGGTGTCTACAATAAATCTGTATGGATAAGTAATTGTTGTCTACCTCTGGTGGATGTGGACGCACATCATGGATATTATTCGGGTATTGAATTTGATATGCATACTTTCGGCGCTTCAAACTTTATCCATGAAATTAGTTGGCTGATAATATTCCCTGACAGGTCATGTTTCATAACTTTGTTAATATCAAAATTAACAGGATTCTGACAAACTCCACACTAGGAGCAGTGTGAGATTCATATATAATCCTAGGGAGGCAATTGCAGCCCTAAGATTATGCAAAACTACATCCTATAGCATTGTGAACCTGCAATTTGCCCCCCACAACCGAAAAATATTTGCACCCCACTTGAGTTTTAGCCTATTTAAGTTGAAAATTTTAGCCTGTTTGTAAATAATATTGTTTTATACTATTACATTTTCATGTTTGGTAAATAAGTACTTGTCATCCGCCCCCGATAAAGTTTTTCTGGATCCGCCACTGACTAGAAAGTTGTGAAAAGTCCTAGCTTCAGTGCACGCTGTGGCCTTTGTTCAAGAAAAGGAGAGAGAGAGAGAAAAAAAAAGAACACTATCACCAAAAGGTTGCCTTGGTTCTTTTCAGAAAGGTAGAGTTGACGAGTGAGTTTTTTGTGTTTTTTTTTTAAATTTTGTAATAACCCAGACCAGAATCGAACTCAAAATTGTGGGAGCCGTATTGAAACCTCCCAACCATCCGGGTCACCCGCAGTACTGAGTTAAATTGGGTTATGAATACAATTTATGCTAGTTTTGGGGAGATAAAATTACAGAATTTTCCATACATTTATAGCATTTCTTCATAGTAAGGCAAAAAAAAAAAAATCCCTTATTTAATAAGAGAAGGAAGCAACCATCATGTAATAGCTTTGCAGTTGGATGTTATAACATCCAAAAGAACAAGCAAAGAGGTTTCTCTTAAAAAAGAAAATTTTTTTTGCCTGGTACGCTTTAACGATCACCATAAATTTTCAGAAGAATCAAAAGTCTCGACTTCGATTCAAAGATTAAACCTTTCAGTGCCAAATCAGGAATTCTTATCACCAATTCACATATTCTTTGCGCAATTTTACAAAAAAAATCAAGGTTCAAGGATAATTACATGCGCAGCAAAATCAAGAAAACAAAGAATTCAAGAGGAAAAACACAAGCACCAAAATACTCACTTTAACCCTGGCTACTTCGGCGCTCAGGCAAAGGACTGGACTTGAAGAAGTAGAGAGAGAAAATATGAACGGATTCTAGAGAGAGAAAATATGAATGGGTTCTAGAGAGAGAAACTAGAGAGAGAGAGAGAGAGAGAGATGAAGAGGGGAGCGAAGGAAGAGCACGTCGCGGTTCAGAGGCCAACTCACACCGACCACCGAAATTCCTCCCAGACATCGACCCTTTTATATAACTTATTAAAATACATTCCATCAAATAAAAAACTTTATTAAAAAAATATAAAAATTATTATCACTAAATGTTAAAATAGAGTGAAGATCAGATGGCAGTTATATTCACTTCACACGTTTGACCCACTTCTTTCTCTGTAGTACCTGATCTTTGTTGTTGTCTTATTAGTTGAGGAAGTAAAACCTTTTTCTCTCTCTTTTACATCATTGTTTTTTAGGACAATTTTTTGAGAAAACCCAATTTTTAAATTTATATAACAAAATCGACCATTTTTAAAAAAAATTAGTAAAACCGATCATTTTCAGATGAAAATGGTCGGTTTTGCTGAGGAAGTGTTTTTCGAACTGCACGGGACTAGCAACCCCGTGCATTTTGTTTTTCGAACTGCACGGGACTAGCAGTTCCGTGTATTTCGTTTTTTTTTTCGAACTACACTCGGCGGATAGTTTTGAAATGCATGGGACTGCTAGTCTCGCCTGAGAAAATGAAAACTTGTGATCGATAAAGGCCTCCACCTCAGCATTTTGGACTTCAACATGCGTAAACTTTTAATAGAAATAATTCAAAAATGGTTATTTAAGATTTTCTTTCCCAAAAAATGTGAAGCATATCAAACCCAAAAGAAGTTGTTACGTGACATGGCGAGGCTCATGTGGAGGCAACATAATCAGCATTATTTTGTGACAGGGAGACGCCATGACTCTGGCATCGCACCGAAATTGTTTGGTTCATTAACTGTCAAATAGATAACTACACATTCCTGTTGGATTTACTCTAATAAATCTAATTGTGGACACATATGATTAATCATTGTGTATTGCTATCATTTCAGGATAACCCACTAAAGTGATCAATTAAGTTGGGTTAATAGGTATTTAAATATGTCATGTGGTTATATGTGCAGATACCAGGTTGTAATTGTGATTTATTGAGGGGCTAAATTACAAAAGTACAATATCTATAAATAAGGGGTTATGGTCCCTAACCTAGGGTTACAACATTCTCTAATTCTCTCCACCCTCATCTAGAGAGAGAAATTCGGCTAAGAGAGAACCCTAAGGTTAGAAGATCATCAAAACCCAAAATCAAGATCTCTACTATGGATTTAGGTATAAGCTTCCGCTCTTTTAATTATTGTTTAATCTCTTTGAATTAATCATGGCTATATGGTTTTAAGATCTAAAGTTTTAGATCTAACAATTCCAACAGCGCATCAAATTTTTTTTGGTGGATAATAAATATCATGACAATTCTTGGTTATTTGCACTTCAATGAGTTAAACCATCAACATTACTTCTTTGGGCCAGAAGTTCACTCGTTCAAGTTTGGAAACAACAATGTGAACCAGACGGAAATCTTCACCTCTAAAACGGTAGGAATTCTATCAGAACCATCCCTGTAGATATGTAGCGATTCAACCTATTCTATGGGGTCGTTCTAGTAGAACCTTTACTTTACCTAAAACCGATAGGATTTCTGGGTAAATTAAGCAATATTAACTAGTAGAAAAACGACTAATCTAGACGGAACTTCCGTCTAGGTTGCCCTTTCCGTCTCGTTTGGCAAACTAGACGGAATTTTCCGTCTAGTTTGATCCAAACTAGACGGATCAACCTAGACGGAAAATTTCCGTCTAGTCTGATTCAACCTAGACGGAAATTTTTTTCGTCTAGATTGTTCCGTCTAGGTTGATCAGTTTTCTACTAGTGATTATATCGAACCGAAAGATGTTCATAGCGCAATAAGCTTTAAGCAAAAGCACAGAGGGAGCTTCGATATTTGCAGCGCAAATATTCTCAGAAGAGGAAGTCTTTTAATTCCCTCTCTTTTAGACTTTCTTCCCGTTAATTTCAGAATAAAGTGGTAGCACAATTTGATGTTTCGTAGAGTTCCCCTTTAGACTACCAAAAAATAGAACAGCATCTTTTTTTATCTCTTCATTCATATTGGTAAAAGAAATTTCTGATAAGATTTGCTTTTGCATAATAAGAAATTGCCAGTGCTCTATCCACTCCTACATTATGTGAGCCTCTAAAATGCTCACATGGCTTGGGCCACCCTCAGATGGTAAATGGGCCCACCACGCCCACAATAGACCCAATAAGATGAATAAACCCCATAATTAACTTGCTTAATTGTTGCTAGCACAAGTTACAAACTTTATGGAAGTTTCCTTTAAAGCTACACTAAGCTTGTGATAGTTGTTTAAATTATATGCCAAATTTTTATGATGGTTTTGTTGAAATTGTACCTATAATGAAATGTGCCAACAATGAAGAGGCACCGATATAAGGCATCTGGCATGTATACATAAACAATCATCGTAAACATAGAGACACATAAGCTAATTGTTGGGATTGTGTCTTTGATTCTTTGTATAATTTCATGAGAATTAGATAGGGTTAGAGATTTATCGTGATTAGGAGATTCGGTTTCATCATGATTAGGAGTTTGAATCCTATTCTAATTAGGAAGTTAGGCTAGAAATATGGTTTTGGTTTTCCTATATATATTCTTCTATTGTTGGAGGAAAAACTAAGAAGAGAAGAGTAGAGAGAAGATGTAGTAGAGAGAGAGAGAGAGAGAGAGAGAGAGAGAGAGAGAGAGAGAGAGAGCCAATGTTCTTATAATCTAGGGTTAGCAGAGGGCGTAG
Source organism: Asparagus kiusianus (assembly GCA_022839385.1). Taxonomy (NCBI): domain Eukaryota; kingdom Viridiplantae; phylum Streptophyta; class Magnoliopsida; order Asparagales; family Asparagaceae; genus Asparagus; species Asparagus kiusianus. The sequence continues at coordinate 208,683 of BQKN01001082.1, read as the reverse complement.
CTTGATTTAAGAATATTGTACGAGAGCCGATGGTTTCGTGATCTTTATCCGTGCAAAAGATTACAAGGAGTGAGCTTTGGAGAGAATATGAGAGTTGATTATGTATGTGAGGTTGAGAGATTGAGAGACGAGAGTTGAGTGGTTCCTCTTGTAGTTCTCCTTGATACATAGTGAATTTCTCATATTGTTGCTCCGTGGACGTAAGTCGAAGTTGGTCGACCGAACCACGTAAATCCCGGTGTTCTTTTTTTCTTGATTGTGATCGTTTTATATCTTGTTGATTATGGGTTGGCTTTGAAGTTGCGCATATTGTAATAGGCGAGGAAAGTGAAATTCCCCAACACTAACAGCACTCTTATGTCATTTAGAATTTACTTTGGACTAGTTCAAACGGTATGATGTGGGTAAATGCCAAATGCAACCAGTGATGACATGAAACCTCTTTAAAAATACTTGATATCACTTTCATACAACATGTGGCTTATCATGATGCTGATACATAAGCATAAATGCAAAATTTTAATAAAATGTCATTAAGATTTTGATGAAGTTTACACTGCTATGACCGAGAGAACTATTTAATAATAAAAAAAAAAAAATTCAGAATGCAACACTTGTGGGGCTTTGCTGTCTTAAAATACAATAGCTTGTTTTCCATGTGCATAATTTAGAAATACATACAAGTGAGAACTATTAAGAGCATTTAGGATAGAACTAGAAAAGGATATGTGAAGTTTCACATGCAATGTGCTGAATTTTGACAGCCCTTCAGTCTGTTTTCAGATATTATTTTATTGAATTTGATATTTTCTACAAACTTTTATATATATTCCATATATGGTATTTTGTAACTATAAGGGGGTCCCTTTGTCATGTGCACCAGTTGCTTGTTAACTTTGGTGCAAACATAGCATGATGCTGAGATCTCCTCTATTGCCAACATATGCTACTATTCCATTATTAGCAACTGGACATAGTAATAGGACACTGAGATGGAACCTATATCTAGAGTAGGGAACAAAACCACGTCCCATGAATTTGACTACAATATTTGATTTATTTTTTAATGGGTCATATTTAATATCATATTAGCAATTTAATCAGAAGTATGAACACTGCTGGCTTTATGTTCATCCTTTTTCATGAGGCCCATAATCTAATCAAAAAGAAGCCTTGGAACACAAAATGATGCCCATTTGTGATGTCAACTACTTCTCTTGGATGCAAAGAGGAGTTGAAATCAATACGTAGCTAGAATAATTCAATCTAAAGATGACAAAAACCAGTAGATGATGTAGAACTACTAATAAGATAAATTACCTTGAGCAGACACAAGATGAGAATATATTTCAATTAATGAGCACAAAACCTAAAACTTCTGCTAGCTGAACTAAAGCATTGTCAATGATCCAAAGTTTGTTACTATATCGGGAACCGGGGGTGCCCGGATGGTTGGGAGGTTCCAATAGAGCTTCCAAGGTCTTGGGTTCGATTCATATCAACTTAAAAAAAAGTTTATTACTATATCAGCAGGTCATTTACATGAGGAAGATAAAATGTCACACATCCACAATCTCAGCAAAGAAGATAAAGTATAAGAAACCGAAAATGAAAGAACAAGCTTTTGAGGATAAAGATGACACAAAAATAGTCTTAAACACAACAGAACATAAAGTTTGCAAGTATTTCCACAGAATATATGCCCTCTGTATAGCTAATTCTAAGGGCATAACAAATTGAGGACTTTCACTACTACGAATCACAGGACTTGCACAATCTTATCACCTTGATCCGATAGCGAATGACAATTTGGGACGAGATTTGTTCTTACCAAGTAGCTTCATCTGATTTGCTCTTTCTTCTTCTTCCTCCATCTTTTTTCTTCGCATGGCTTCTTCTTTCTGTCGCTGGATTCTTTCTAATTCCTGATATCGCTCCAATTCTTTCTGTTGCTGTTCGAGAGCTTCTCTTTTCTGAGCCTCCTCTACTTTCCTTCGGTTCTCCTCCAGCATCTTATCTAATTGCTCTCTTTCTCTTCTTTCTTGTTCCTGCAGAGCCCCGACCAAAAGCACAAAACAAAGAAACAAAGGCAAGGTTTTAGGGACAATTGACAACAAGAATGCATCAACTAATGAATCCAATTAGAGACTAACAGAGGCTTATTAAGTTCGCATTTTTCCGTGAAATAATGCCTTCAAACTAATCTCAGATATATTTATTTTATTGATAAAAGATGCTTTCTCTGGCGACGAGAGAATATATTTATATAACTTGCAATAAGACTTGACTTTCTTGTGATTAGGGTGCTGAGTGATATTGTCCAGGCAATTTTAGAAAAAGGAAATAAAAGCAGAAATAATGAAATAGCTGCAACATGTTTGTTTTGTAGCGGTAGAAGTAATAAGGTGAGTAATTGATTATACCAAAGTTTAGAGTTGCACCAATTGAGGATAAGGTGATGTAGCATCCCTTATGCGAAAATTTCCCTCCATCCCCTCAAATTCAACACCTTCTGCTTCTTTCACTCTCCTTTTGTAACCATACACAGCTGGTACTGGTAAACATATTTCTCCATGTATCTTTTATTAGAATTCCCTCAACAGACACTAGTCCTTACCATGAAAAGGATCCTAACTAAAGTGAGCTTCACCAAGGTCCAAAAATATTGTGTTGGAGTATCAAATTTGACTTCACCCGTGGTCTAGAACCAGAAGATGTGAGCCACAGTACAGAAGGCATTCAGAGTGAAGGGGAAGATAAGGTGATGCAGCTAGTTAAGCAACATGAAGTGCCCTTAAGAAAAATGTTCTACATAGGGAATTCATAGGCAAAACTTAAAATTGATGGTTATAACTATGAACAATGAACTGATTGATAATTGATTTTTCGGACCTACGGCTGCTGTAAATCAATTAAAATAAATGATCACTTAAAGAGTGTCAGTAAACAAGATTATCTGATCCTCCACCTGGTAGCAACAGAAATTTGACAGTTCCGTTGCAAGACGACGATCCTTCCTTGTAAAGCCCATAAAGGAGCATTAAATTAACATTATAAAATGAATCTAGAACAGAATCATGAGCAAACTATATATGGGCATCTAGGGAATGACTACATCATTATAAGGCAACATACCGCTTTCTGCCTTGCTTCAGCAAGAGCTGCTTCCTTTTCCTTCCCAAGTTGAACTGCAACCTCATCGAATAACTTCTTTCTACCCTCTTCTATCCGACGTTGTATTTCTAGCTTGACCTCGTCAGAGTTCAAACTCTCCTCCACCCTTTTCCTGATTGCTTCTTCAACTCTTCTAGCTGTTTCCTCTTCTAACAGTTTCAACTCTGCTTCTTTTTGACGCCTAATAAGTCCCAACGGAAAAGTTAGAGAAAGAACTGCCCGTTCAAGCATTTTATTGAAGCAATTAACATCAGTACATGCCTTTCAGGGATGACAAACAGCTACAATTAGCAAGCAGCATGGCAAGCTTCATTTTATCGTTTACCAGGCAAGCCTTTGGTTCTTACCCATCACAATATTAAATACAAGTTTATGCTTTCAAGGCATACCTCTACAAGATGCCAGATCCAAATAAATGAGTTTCAAACTGATGAACAGTAGATAAACGAGTCAGCCAATGAGATCATCAAATATAACAAAGGGGGTACTATAGCAGCATCTTCCTTCAAAATCCTGTGGAGAAGAATGACAAAGTAATTATCTGTAGCACTTTAAACTTATCACGTGAACACTTCAACTCTTATCACGTTAATGCATAGCTTTCCCACTACTGAAGCTAAGCGCATTTAAGAGCAAACTACAATGTAGCAAATAGCTGCTTCTGCTTTCATGTAGCAAAAACATTTGTTGATTTGGACCCAACTGATTAGCAGTTTAGTGTAGACGTTGAAAATTGCCTATAGTTCTTCACAAACAGCTTGAAGCTAAGAGGAGACGATGAACGTCACTATCCAAGTCACGGAAGCTTGATTGATGTCGACGAATGCTTGAAATGAATCGACGAACTTGGAAGCAACGGAGTTTCAGAATAACGAGGGTACGAACTGATCGGGAATCTCGTGTCGCTTATAAAAGGCGAAACGCCCGTTGTGTCTCATTTATTCCACAGATGATCCAATCATGGGAGCCTGTAGATCTCCTCGTCGGCTTTCCAACGCATCTTGAATCATGTAAATCCGAGTTCGGAAGAGAAAGATACGGCGAATATAAAAACAACGCGCAAAACGGACTGTCTCAGCATAAGCTAAGACGCCCCAATGTGTCTCGGCTCAACCGAGACACCCCAAGGTGTCGTCTCGGCCTCGCTGAGACGCCCGAGAGTGTCTCAGGCCCTAAAAAGTGGACTTTTTGACTGTTATGCGGTTTTAACCGCCTGGATTCCCCGGAGCCTATAAATACAGCTCCAGGGCCTTTATTTTTTTGGAGATCTAGAGTTTTTGGAGAATTGGCGAAGCCCTGCTGGACTGAAGATTGATCGAGTTCTTCAGCATAGGAGAGAAAGTTTCTTCAGATCTACATCAACCGTGTCCGTTCCTTAAGATTATCCCGTCGCGGTAATCTTAAGAAGAGCAATTATCTCGCCGTTGTCGAGATAAGCGCTTCTGCTTCTAGATTCCTTCGCGAATCGACGAAGTTTTGGATCAGATCTAATTGTCAGGTGGTCCACGGATATTGAAAATCCCCATCACCGGCCAAAAACCCACGCAAGCAAGAAACGACGAACCGATCTTGTGTTATTTTCGAGAGAGTTGTAATTCCTTTATTTCTTTCGTTTGTTGATTATTTGAATTGTTTGTAATCGACTAAAGTTATAATGAATTCAGTAATAAAGGCAACTTTTAGTGAAAACAAACTGGCGATCACAGTGGGAGCCAACAGCCTCGTCGCCGAGGCTGTCGTGACGCAACCGGCAATCAAGATCCGGGTGAATGAAGAGATCGAATATGAATTCGATTAGCAAAAGTTCGAAGAGTACCTCTCTTCCTCCTCCTCCAGATCCGCCTCTCCAAGCAGGCGCAGGAAGGTCTCCTCTTCCAGAAACACTCGCAGGACTTCAGGCTTGAAGATCGAAGATCTCCTCGCCGCTGAGCCCCTGCGACGTCCAAAGAGGTCGAAGCTATAGATCCGGACTTCTCCTCCGCCGTGAAGATAACTGATGAAAGCGCTCCAACTTTGTCGAAGAGGGCGCGCCAAAGACGACGTCAACGCCTTGCGCGTCAATTGGCCAAGGCTTCGGAGTCAATGGACGGGATCCGCTATGATGAGAATCTAAAATCTAGGCAACGCCGAGAGCAACAACGGCGAGCAACCAACCCCTCCTCCAAGACAGAAACGAACAAATGGGTTCGCGTCAAGAGGACCAGCTCCACCCTTGAGGAGCGAATCAAGAAACGTCGCGCATTGCTCACGCATGCCCGAGTCCTTCTGTAAAAAGCGAAAGAGATGCAGAAAGAAGAGACAGTTAATGAATCGCCCAAGCACAAACATGTGTGGGTGCCGAAGGCGAAGTCAGCACCTAAGGCAAAAATGAACGAAGTTACAGCCCGACGCTCGTCAACTTCAGATCCTATTTTCCCTATCCCCGCACCTCCGACGGAACCGTTTGGTAGCGTGGATCTCACCAAATCTAGAGTTCCTTTGAAAGATTGGCTTGGTCCTCTACCTGAAGACCGAGGTAAAGCACCTGTGAGGGAGCGATTGGGACCATTGAAAGGTTCCCAGACAACAATTCAGACTGGGGGTCGTACTAATCCCCCCAAGAATAATAAAGGAAAGACCCCTGTTACCGACCGCATTGGATTGTGAGTTAAAGTTCGAGAGCCCGTTAGAGTTTCATGCTCACAAAAGCGTAAATCCGAACGAGTGACTCTTGGGGACGCCAATAAAGCGTTGTATCCCCAGAGGAAAACATATTTGTTCGATGCTGATGTTGTACCTGGGAGGTCGTGCCAACACCCTATGGGTTGCTCTAGTCATCAAGACGAGTTATACTATAGGGCGAGGGGTACGAATAAGTCCCGAAAAAGAAATATTCAAGACGCGGATTCTTACTGTCTGTGTGCCAATATAATTAAGACGGTATTATCAGAATGCTGCTGTTCTAAAGCCCCACGAAGAGTTTTGGTGTTTAAGAGAATCTCCACCAGAACGTCCGAGGCCAAACCAAGGCATTTTCGTAGGAAGAAACCTGTCGTCCGAGACAATGAATTTCCAAAAATGTCCGTCAACATGACCGGGAGAGGGAAGTCAACGCGACATTTTAGCCCGGATCAGTTTGCTGTAGTATCCCGACATATGACCCGATTGCGATTAGGAACCATTAGACAAAAGAATTACCAAAGAATGCAAAAGGAACTTCCTTCAGAACAGGAAACATCGGATGTTTGCTCAGATGCTTGCTCAGCGATGGCTTCCGATGAGACCAAATCCAGCACGAGACAATCCTACGAATCATTCATGATTAGTGCCGAACAGATGGCTAAGATATTTGAGGATGCTTTGACTAAGCAGAAAGAAATTTTCAAATTTAAAATGAAAATGACTATGCAGCAAATGAGAGAAATGCATGACCAGCAAATCGCGGCACTGACAACTCATCAAGGAGAATCTAGCCGTTGTAATAATCCTAACCAAGGTGATATGAGCGAGAAGTAAATGAGAACGCCAACATGACCATCCCTCCCATCGACAACAATACCGAGGTTGGTCTTTCGGATGATAACAATACGAAGGAAGACCATGTTGCTTCTCCCCGAAATCGCCCGAAGAAAGATACAGGCGAAGATAAGAAGACGAGGGATTTGGAGAGCAAAATCAATGCGTTGATGAGTGCTCAGGAAGTAAAAAGGTCCGGAATACCATGTCCATACCCAAAGGAGTGGGAATCAATTCCATACCCCGTAAAGTTCAATTTGATCAATTTTACGCCGTTCGACGGAAATGGTTCCCCTACCCAGCACTTAATATATTTTAAGTCTCACTTAGGAATAATCTCCGAAAATGAACCTCTAATGGTGCGGTCATTCGTTGGCACTCTTCGCGGAGCAGCCTTCGATTGGTATCGCCGTCTTAAGCCGGTGAGTATCAGCAGTTGGGATGACATGGAGGACATGTTTCTAACAAACTTCTTCGACGATGATACCGAGATTTCAATTGGTATACTATTTGACGAGAAACAGAAAAACGGAGAGTCGGTCAAAAACTTCGTTAAAAGATTCCGGAACAAAGCAATGAACTGCAGAGATCCGGTCAGTGAAGACTTCATCCTCGAGACTTGTCACAATAATTTTTTATTGGACATCCTCGAAGCTATGGGAATGGCACCACCAAACACCTGAAAAGATTTAAAAGTGCGAGGAGAACGAGCCGAACGATTCCTTAAAAGGAAGAAGACCGAAAGGGGTCAGACGACAAATAATACTCCACAACAGAATTTTGTTCCAAAGGGTAAAGGGAAAGCGCAAGTGAATGCAGTGGATGCGAACCAAACATTCGAAGTGCAATCGCAACTGCAACAGCAGCAGCAGAAGACGCCTCAGCAGTCACAGTGGCAACAACAACCTCAAAAACAGAAGACTTCAGAGCTAAAATTCCCGAAGGTCTACTCATTCAAAGAGGATGAAGTTCCCGGTATTTTAAAATAACTTACAGAGAATAACAAGATCAAGTTGCCTCCGATCCAAGATCAGAAAGATGCTAAAAGAATTAATGACCCAAAGTACTGCGCGTTCTATGGAGCAGTGCATCATCTTACCAAGGCATGCTACGCCCTCAAAGATAAGATCCAAGCTTTAATCGATGTCGGAGCCATCACTATGAAGCAACATAAGGAGAAGAAAGTGGGTGCGAATGCAGTGACGATTAGTTTCGGATCCGTTCCTTTGAACTGGTTTCAACCTGAGCCTGTGATAAACGCGGCAGTGAAGACCGTTAACGATGATCCTCACAAGCAACGTCAGAAAGGACTTGTGCCACACACAGCCCCAAATAGCGAGATTCTTTGGGTTCACCCCGATCTGATTGGAGATGAACAGTGGACCGAATCCTCTTCCAAGAAAAAGTCAAAAGGAAAAGGAAAATCCTGTTGCGGAGCCTCTGCTATTCCAAGAGAAGATGATGAAAGAATTCCTGCTTTCCCACTCTCTGAAGATGAACGAGAAGTTTTTGCAACCCGGAGTGGAAATGAGTATTACTTCAAATATCCGGATGCTTCCGACCAGTTAGCTAAACAGGGGGTAACTAAAACCGTTCCTTCCAAGACATTAGCAGAAATGTGAGTGGTCACAACTCCCTCAGTACCCGTGGTTGCGGAAAAGACCCAACAAAAGCAAAAAGGGAAAGAACCCTTATACCAAGAGGGTCAGAACCCAAAGCAGTCTCGATTCAATCTACCGAATGGGAGAGACAAACCGGGGAGTTCGAGCGCTTCACCCCACTTCGATACTATGACACAATTAGCCAATATACCGACTAGAATAACCCTATATGAGCTGCTGCGTCTTTCAAAGGACACAAGGGAAGCGCTACAAGAAGCCTTGGCCAATTCAGAAGTTTTCCTGACTCGGATCAAGCCGTCTCCTGAAGAACCAGAGCCGCTAGTTCAACACTATAATCTCGCGGCGTACCATTTTTCCTGCATTTCCTTCACCAAAGAAGACATACAGACGAAGAATTCAAAGCATGACCGGCCCCTGTATTTTACCGGGCACATTGGCTCCAGCGTTGTCAACCGGATCCAAGTTGATCCGGGTTTCGCTGTCAGCATCATGCCACTCCGATTGATGTATAATCTCGGAATACCAGTTAGTAAGCTAGCCTCCACAGGCACTACGATCTACTGATTTAATACCAGTGGGCCCAGACCATTAGGTAAAATCCGGGTGAAGTGCCAGATCGGAGAATTAAGGTCAGAAGTTACATGTTACGTGATCGACGCAGAGACCTCCTATAACCTACTGTTGGGTCGATCCTGGATCCACGGTAATGTTATAGTCCCATCAACTCTTCATCAGTGTCTCAAGTATGTAGACACCAATAACGAAGTCAAGATAGTGGTCACGGATAAGCAACCGTTTAAGGGGTTAGAAAACTATTTTACCGACTCCCTTCTCTACGGTGCTGAATCCGATACTGAACCATCGGCCCAAGGAACGGACATCGGGGACGAAGCTGATACCGAAGCTGGGTTTGATTATGATAGTGGTTTTGTACTTAATGATATTGTACCCATTGTAATCAATATTGACGATGAAAAATCATCGGAAAGTAGTTGTAACTGGCGACTTACCGAAGAAATATCAATAAATAATGATTTAAAGTACTCGTTATGTCCTGATAATATCATGAAGGGGCTGTATGATAACCCTGACTTGTATATGCCACTTTAATCATTTTACATGACAAAAAAAACAGGTACGGGACTCGTTCGGAACGACACTTGTCATTCCTGCAAAGACAGGGGGTGAAAAGGAAGTTATCTATGGCAAAGGAAGAGAATCTCCGATGCCAGACCATTTTTTGGAAGAAGATAGCGAAGATGATAAACCTGCCCCTCACCTATTCAGGTATAACACTAAGGCGCGTAATCTCATGGAAAGATACGGGTATGACTTCGCACTTGGAGAAGGTCTTTGTTTTGGTCGAGGTCCGCGAGTTCCACCTCGTATGGCCTACGTACCAAAAGGAAAGCCCGATGATTATTATAGCCACCGAAGAGGTTTGGGCTATGTTTCCTCGTCCGACGACGAATGTTGCTGGCAAGTCATTGATCAGATCGCTAATAAGGACAAAGATGGATATTCTTCCGACTCTTCAGCCTGGGACTCTGATGCCAGCATCGGAGAAATGTTCAAAAAGATAATGTCGAATATGGCTACGGTTGATCCTGCGATAATAAAGGAAGACGATCAAATGCCAACTTGGGAAGATCCTTGGGTTCATCACCTGAATATGCAGTACGGTGATAGGTTTGAACAAAGAGAACCTCCTACTGAAGATTAAGTAGTCCAGGTGAATATGGGTAACGAGGATAATCCAAAGCCAATATTCATTAGCGACAACCTATCGCCGGATGAGAAAGAAGAGTTAATATATCTTATTAGGGAATACATCGATGTGTTCGCCTGGAATTATGAAGATATGCCAGGACTTGATCCAAATGTAGCAGTGCATAGTCTCAATATTAAGCCGGATGTCAAACCTGTCAAACAATAACAAAAACGGTTTCGTCCACAGATAATGGAAGCAATCGAGTCCGAAGTTAAAAAGCTTATTGACTCGAGCTTCGTCAGGGAAGAGCAACATCCCGAATGACTTGCTAATATTGTCCCGGTTCTTAAAAAGAATGAGAAAATCAGGATTTATATCGACTTTAGAGACCTTAACGTTGCCTGCCCAAAAGATGATTTCCCTCTTCCCATCACAGATGTCATCATCGACAATACGTGTGGGTTCGAGAGAATGTCCTTCATGGACGGGTTTTCTGGTTATAATCAAATATAGATGCACCCGGATGATGAAAAGCATACCGCGTTTAGAACACCCCTCGGTGTTTTCTGCTACATGGTCATGTCCTTCGGCTTAAAGAATGCAGGTGCCACGTATCAGAGAGCTATGTCAAAGATTTTTCAGGAACATCTTCGGAAGACTGTCGAATGCTACGTGGACGATCTAGTCGTAAAAAGTCGTGATAAGAATGATCACATCAAAGACTTAAAGACGATGTTCGATCTGATGCGGACCCATCAATTAAAAATAAATCCTACCAAATCTTTCCTCAGAATGTCTAGCGGCAAATTCATTGGATTCGTCATTACCACCAAAGGTATTCACATCGACCCTGATAAAGTAAAAGCAATTAACGAGTTACAACCTCCGAGAAACCTCAAGGAACTCAGAGGATTGCAAGGGCGGTTGGCTTATATCCGTCGGTTCATCTCAAACCTCTCAAAAAAATCTCAACCATTCTCCAAACTCACAAAGAAGGGTGTATCATTCGCATGGGACGACGCTTGTCAAAAGGCGTTCGAGAGTATTAAAGAATATCTCTCAAAACCTCCTGTACTCGTTGCACCGAATCGGGCAAACAATTTTTGATTTACGTCAAGGCGACGAGCCATTCATTAAGTGCACTACTTGCACAAGATGACGATAACGGTCACGAACAGGCAATATATTATTTAAGCCGGACCTTGGTAGGTGCCGAGTCCCGGTATCCAATGATTGATAGGGAATGCCTCGTCTTGGTGTTCGCAATTCAGAAGATGCGGCATTACCTAGTTAGAGACTATTTATGTTATCTCCAAAGTTAACCCAGTCAAATTATTCATGACACAGCCGGCTTTCATGAGTTGGCGGTTAGTGAAATGGGCCTTGCTCCTGTCCCAATATGACTTGCACTTTAAACAACAGAAGTCGGTAAAAGGATTGGCCATTTGTGACCTCCTGGCAGTTAACCCAACTACGGATACTGCCGAGATATATGACGATTTGCCAAATGAAACCCACGAAGTCAACGCAACTTCGCACCAACAAGTGTGGCGCTTGTACTTCGATGGCGCTTCTCGAGCAGCTAATGTAGCAAGTGCTCCTGAATGTTCTAAGATTTCTTCTAGAGTTAGAGTTATCTTAGTTTCCCCAGGAAAACATGTGATGCCTCGAGCCTACTCGTTGATCGAGCAATGCTCAAATAATATAGCCGAGTATAATGCGCTACTCATAGGACTCAGTTTCGCTAAAGAACTGGGGGTTGAGTATCTCGAAGCTTTCGGTGATTCTCAACTAATAGTTAAACAAGTTCAATGGGAGTATGAGGTCAGAAGTCATGATTTAATACCATATCATAAGATGACCGTGGAGATGGCAGAATCATTCGAAGGATTCTTCATCGAACATATTCCGCGGTTACAGAACGCTTACGCAGATGCGTTAACAGCATTAGCCGTATCCCTGACGCAGCCTCCTGAAACAGAACGGTTTGTTACGGTGAGGACTCACCAACTCCTGATACCAATCTATGATGAAGATGGCAAAGAAGAGGATGTTAATGAAGTATATTCAACTCAAGTCGAGTTTGAACCCCGAGATTGGCGTTTCCCTATCATCGATTACGTCTTACATGGAATCTTACCAGAAGACGTGAAGGAAATGGATTCAATCCGACGAAGAGCACCGAGATTCTACTATAATACAGAGAGTCGAACGCTATATCGCAGGGGGTACGATGATTTGCTACTACGTTGCTTATCGACTAAAGAAGTTGAAGGGGTCCTTAAGAAAACACACGAAGGGGTTTGTGGTGCACACCAACCCGGCCCCAAACTTTATGACCACATCAGAAGAATGAGATATTTTTGGCCCACCATGATGAATGACGCTGTCGCATATGCCCGAAAGTATCATGCGTGTCAAATACACGCGAATTATATGCACTAACCTCCAGAGCATCTGCATCCTTCGGTTACATCATGGCTATTTGAGACTTTAGGAATGGATATTGTCGGTCCTATAAATCCCTCGTCAGTCAAAGGTGACTGATTCATCCTAGCGATTACTGACTACTTCTCCAAATGGACTGAAACGATTCCGCTCAAAGAAGTTAAGACAAGCAACGTCATTGCATTCATCAAACACCATATTATCTACCGGCATGGTGTCCCAAGACGAATCATACATGACAACGGTCCTCAATTTGTCAGTGCCTTCATCAGGTTTTGTGAGAAGTTCAAAATTCAAGACGTCTCGTCAACAGCTTATAACCCCACAACAAACGGATTAGCTGAAGCCTTTAACAAGACTATCATCAAGCTTTTATCAAAACTCGTGAAGACTAACAAATGAGATTGGGATGATAAACTCGGTAAAGCATTATGGGCTTACCGCACCACAGTTCGCACACCTACTGGAGCAACCCCGTACTCTTTGGTGTACGGGTGTGAAGCCGTCCTTCCATTGAAAATTCAAATTTCATCTCTTCGAATTGCTCTCGCAACCCAGATGACGAACGAAGAACAACATCAGAAACGTCTCGAAGAACTCGAGATGCTCGACGAAAAGCGTTTAGAAACTCAACAGCACATTGAGTTCTACCAAGCCAGAATTTACCGAGCTTTTGACAAAAAGGTTCGGCAACAGAGTTTTAAAGAAGGAGATTTAGTCTTAACTGAAAGACGGCTCATGATCCTTAACTCCAAGAAGGTAAATTTAAACCCAAATAGGAGGGACTATTCGTAGTAAAGGCAGTCCACTCGAGTGGCGCATATCGCCTGGTTACCAAGGAAGGCGACCGACTTATGATGCCGATAAACGGTAAATTCTTAAAAAAATACTACATTTAGTATATTCAGGATAATCAATGTATCGGGAAGTTCTCAGAAGAATGCTACATGTGGTATTCTTAGGGATAACTCAGTTGTTATGAAAATAATGAATAAGAAATACACACTTGGACTCTGAATGTATTCAAAGTTGAAGCGTGTTTATTATTGATGAATGAGATTCGATCATCTTGACAGATCAATCTTTCCTCACAAAATCCTTCACTGATCAAGTCAATTGACGATGGGTCCACCAAAATTTCTATCCGCCGATTCATGACAATTTTTAAAGTTTGACGTGTTAAGTCCTGATCACTTAACATCGAAATCTTCCATCAAGTGGTAGTACAAGTTGGCATTCTCATCGCTATATGTATTCCACTTATCTTGCTTTCAGGTCAGACCTATAAAAGTTAGGGCCAAAGCCAGATTCTCCTCTCGATTCCTTCCATGAACGAGAGGTCACTTTTAATTTGAGCAATCAAACCTATAAAAGTTAGGATTGTCTCCAAACTTACTTAGTCAAACCTGCAGATAGTTAGGACTGAGATCGAGTCATCCCTTTCGATAAACGAAAAAAAACTTTTATCTTTTTCTTTTCAACCAAACCTATAAAAGTTAGAGTTGAAATCGGAATTTCCCCTCAATAAATGAGGAACTCCTTTTTTTTGGATCAGGCAATCAATCCTATAAAAGTTAGGGTTGCTTGAATCTTTTCGATTCTCGGAGTGGAGATCTCACTCCTAGTTTCAGGGGGTGGAGATCCCACCTCGAGTTTCCTTTCTAACTGGAATTAGAATATAAAATTCTTCTTCTTCAGTGCCGGGAGATAGAATATAAAATTCTTCCTCTTCCATCTTTGGGTTTGTCTTTACTCTGAGAAAATACACAATTCTCAACTTCCAATCCGCGCACTCTGTGTACAAGGAATTTTATCTCAACTCCTAAATAGAGATAAGCCTACGCCTGACATGCGTTATCGGTTTAGTCTTTCACCGAGTGAAAAAGACACCAGAATACGAGTCTGGGGACTTTTATCCCGAATCCTAAGTAGGGATGAATCAGCGCCTAACACGCGTTGTCGGGTGCCACATTCTCGTAAGAAATGGTAAAGTCTATGCATTCAAAATCATAGCACAAAGTCTAGGAGAACTAACTCTCTTAGCACAACGTTACATGTGAAACGGGTTTTAATAATTCACATGCTAGCCCGATTCAAACGGTAATCGGTAAAGGCACATCAAACCCGTTAAAGACTGGGGATTTGCCAAAAATCCTAAGTCAGCGCCTAATACGCGTTGCTGGGTGCCTTTTTCCCCATAAGGAATGGTCAAGTCTATGTATTCAAAGTCATAGCATCAAGTCTAAGTGAACTAATACTCTTAGCACAACGTTACATGCGAAACGGACTTATATAACCCGTATGCTAGCCCGATTCAAACGGTAATCGGTAAAGGCACGTCAAACTCGTTGATGGCTGAGGATTTGCCATAAATTCTATAAATATTATGTCCATTGGGTTCACAATCAATAAAGAAACATCATGATAAAAGATGAGTGTATTAAATCAAATACTGGGTCTCTACTAACAAATCAAGTCAAAGCATACAATAATGAGCTCATCGACCCGAACGCAGTCGGCGATCAAGAATATGAAATTCTAACTTAGAAAGCCTATCTGCATAACTCTGCTCAAGCTCAGCCTGCAGATCAGCTCGGACAGATTCTTCAGAACTGCTCAAGATCTTCGCAGCTTTATTTTTCAGCTTCATCAATCTCTCCTGCGTAGATCCTAGTCTCTCAAGTATCTGTCCACGAGAGTCCTCTAATCTAGCCAACTCCTCTGCAATGATAGCACCAGACTCCTCGACATACTTCAGGGCCTTCTTCAACCTGTCTGCTTCCTCAAGGTTGGAGTCTAAAGAACCGAGTAACTCGGCTCTATCCGTATCCTTTCTTGCAAGATTAGCCATCAGCTGTACGATAGAATTCTCATGTGACTGAAGCTCGCTGCCAATGGAAGATTTCAGATCACGCCACTGTGTCAGTCTATGCTCCAACTGAGAAGATATGAAAGAAGGAGCTCCATTAGCCTTTAGCTCATCTAATTCTCGCAGTTCAGACTCCATAACAACAAAGTCGGCAGCGAAAGAATCAGCTAACTCCGGATGTCCCTCCTCTCTAATCATCTTCATGTAGCGAGAAAGGGAACGTCTGAACTGATCAAAACAATATCCTTGATGAAGAAGTTTCTCGATCATGCCATCAAAAAAGATGATGAAAAAACCGAGATCCATTCGGAAGATGTCTTTGTTAGGATCGGGATCGGCCAAAAGGGCGAGGACACGCTCGTATGGAGATTGTTGAGATCCTACAAGTAATCATGTGGAAGAGTAAGAGATTCTCGAACATAATGGAAAATTTAAAGCAAATTGCAAGCATATCAATACCAATAGAGGTCCCCACAGATTGAGGTCCTACGATCGGATCCGTCAATCTAATCTCAGTAGGCTCGGAGATAACAGCAGGTGTGATCGTTGGTAAATCCGTAATGTCTCTTGGCTGTGGAGGAGTGACACCACCGTTAGGCAAACTAGCAGTGCTAGAAACCGTAGTCGTATCAGTCGTGACGGCTGGTCCTATGATTATACTTCATTATCAGTCAATTAGAAATTCAGACAAATAAGGAGGATTACGATGTCGGAAATTAGATGCATACCTGCAGGTCCATCACCCTCAGGTAAACTAGACAATGCCGCGGGAGAAAATGCTATGGGAGTCTCCCTCTCGCTATGCTGTGAAGAGGAGCGACTCCTATGAAATCGCGATCGGCGCGGAGACATGGATAACCTGCAATGAAAATCAACGGATCAGGTACAATAAATACGGGTGCCCGAAGATTAAAAGGGAAATTAAGAACTTTAACTAAAATCCTATAAAAAGAATATGATTTTATAGTTGAAGTCTAATTAAACCTATGAGTTTTGTGCATGCAAACAAATGGCTCAAATTGCAGTATAAACCCTCACGATGGAATTTTTTGGTGAAATACCCAAAATACCCCTCATGTTCGAGGCTAAATTCTAGTCATGGACGCATTCGAATTTGAGCCATAATCATCATGTTTGTTCACCTAACATCCCCGATATCTCACAATCTTGGCTAATTTTACGAATAAACCCTTTTATAAAATTTGACCAATTTTACAAATAAACCCCTCCACAAATTTCGGTCTAGTTTGCACATACTCTTCTCAAATTTTTGCTCATGGGTTTGTGGTCTAAACTCTTGAAATTTCAGCCCTAAAATTTTAGTCCTTTTGCAAATAAACCCCTCTACAATATTCGGTTGCTTTTTGCAATTAAACCCATCAACAATGTTGATTCTTTTACATGAAAACACCCCTCAAAATTTGGCCAAATAAGTGTGAAATTTCAGTCCCAAATTTCAGTCCATTTTTGCACAAAAGTCCTCAAATTTCAGTCCATTTTTGCACAAAAGCCCCTTAAATTTCAGTCATATTGCATTTTTTGTATAAAACCCCCCAAAGCTTGGTCCATACACACAATCCATCATCAAGATCCTATCCTTTTCACAAGACCTTACTCATGAGAACAAAAGCTATGATCTTTGCATACAAATTCATGGCATACCCTCATTATAAACATAAAGTTGTAATCTTTCTTAAAAAAAAGGTGAGCGTTTTGAAGGAGAGCTTACCCAAATCAAGAAGCTTTCCTTGAGCTTGAAGATGAAGAAAAAAACCCTAGCTTTGAGAGGAGATAAAATTCGGCCAAGGGAGAGAGGAAGAAATCCAAATTTTTTTGTGGCGGAGTTTTTTTAAAGACAAGTGTTTTAATGGGTGGGGAGTTCTTGAAGAAGGAGAACAATGGTGTGTGGATAAAAGGAGGAAGAAGAGTTTGAGAGGGAATAAAACTCTATTTTGAAAATTTTGAAAGAGGGGGAAAAGTACACAACACAAAGGACACAAAAATAGGGAGACACACATGTGTCTCGGCCTTTGGGCCGAGACACCCGTGGGTGTCCTGGCCTGTCTTGGCCCAGCTCGAGCACCAGATATTTTTATAAAGCCCGATTTTCGCCCGTTTTCGTCGGTTATTGGATATTTTGATAAAAAATCAACACTAATCAACGTCGGGCAATCCGAAACCCTAGGTCAACGTCTGTCAACGCGTAACCTTAGGTCAACGCCAACCAACGCGTTGCAATAAAAAAAATTAACATCGGACGATTCAAAACCCTAAGATCAACGCCGGTCAACGCGTAACCCTAGGTCAACGCCGGTCAACGCGTAACCCTAGGTCAACGCCGGTCAACGCGTAACCCTAGGTCAACGCCAGTCAACGCGTTGCGACCAAAAGTCAACGTCGGGCGATCCGAAACCCTAGGTCAACGCCAGTCAACGTGTTACGACCAAAGATCAACGTACCCTAGGTCAATGTAGGTCAACGCGTAACACTAGGTCAATGTGTTGCGACCAAAAGTCAACGTCGGGTGATCCGAAACCCTAGGTCAACGCAGGTCAACGCGTAACCCTATGTTAACGCTAGTCAACGCGTTGCGACCAAAAGCCAACGTCAGGCGATCCGAAACCCTAGGTCAATGCCGGTCAACGCGTAACCCTAGGTCAACGCCAATCAACGCGTTGCGATGAAAAGTCAACAACAGGCGATTCGAAACCCTAGGTCAACACCGGTCAACGCATAACCCTAGGTCAACGCAGTCAACGCGCTGCGATGAAAAAGTCAACGTCAAGCGATCTAAAACCTTAGGTCAACGCCGGTCAATACGTAACCCTAGGTCAACATCAGTCAACACGTTGCGATGAAAAGTCAACACCGAGCGATCTAAAACCCTAGGTCAACACCGGTCAACACGTAACCCTAGGTCGACGCCAACCAACGCGTAGCGATAAAAAAAAGTCAACATTGGACGATCGGAAACCTTAGGTCAACGCCGGTCAACGCGTAACACTAGGTCGACGTCAATCAACACGTTGCAATGAAAAAGTTAATGTAACGGAGATAGTCAGTTCTAAGTCAACTCAACAACACGAGCTAAACTCAACTCATCAGTTTTAGATTCAAGACTTCGACGACGGCCAGACGATAAACGCAGCGCCGGAAGAACTTCAGCTATTTATCAAAAACATTGAATAGACTGAAAATCGAAAGAGTCAAGAATCGAAGCTAATTACAGGTCCTTCATGCCGACTGGAGGCTGGACCAATCACATCCAAAGTATTCCAAACTCTTCTATAAAAGAAACGCGACTGAAACATTTTGGAGGGGGTATCTGTAGGCGTTGAAAATTGCCTATAGCTCTTCACAAACAGCTTGAAGCTAAGAGGAGACGATGAACGTCACTATCTAAGTCACGGAAGCTTGATTGACGTCGACGAATGCTTGAAATGAATCGACGAACTATGGAAACAACGGAGTTTCAGAATAACGAGGGTACAAACTGATCGGGAATCTCGTGTCGCTTACAAAAGGCGAAACGCCCGTCGTGTCTCATTTATTCCACAGATGATCCAATCATGGGAGCCTATAGATCTCCTCGTCGGCTTTCCAACGCATCTTGAATCATATAAATCCGAGTTCGGAAGAGAAAGATACGGCGAATATAAAAACAGCGCACAAAACGGACTGTCTCAGCATAAGCTAAGACACCCCAAGGTGTCTCGGCCCAACCGAGACACCCGAGGGTGTCTCGGCCTCGCTGAGACGCTCGAGGGTGTCTCAGGCCCTAAAAAGTAGACTTTTTGATTGTTATGCGGTTTTAACCGCCTGGATTCCCCGGAGCCTATAAATACAGCTCCAGGGCCTTTATTTTTTTGGAGATCTGGAATTTTTGAAGAATTGGCGAAGCCCTGCCGGACTAAAGATTGATCGAGTTCTTCAGCATAGGAGAGAAAGTTTCTTCAGATCTACATCGCCCGTGTCCGTTCCTTAGGATTATCCCGTCGCGGTAATCTTAAGAAGAACAATTATCTCGCCGTTGTCGAGATAAGCGCTTCTGCTTCTAGATTCATTCGCGAATCAACGAAGTTTTGGATCTGATCTAATTGTCAGGTGGTCCACGGATATTGAAAATCCCCGTCACCAGCCAAAAACCCACGCAAGCAAGAAACGACGAACGGATCTTGTGTTATTTTTGAGAGAGTTGTAATTCCTTTATTTCTTTCATTTGTTGATTATTTGAATTGTTTGTAATCGACTAAAGTTATAATGAATTCAGTAATAAAGGCAACTTTCAGCTAAAACATTTAGCACATAGAAACTTTACAGCAAACCACTGCCACAATGAAGTGGAGCAATAACCAATAAATTAGTAATGATTTTGTTATGGAGTCCATGAGCTAGTTGATGCCAGATCAAATTAAATGTAACAGTGTAGATTTCTACAACATTCTTCAGAAGAACAAAGTAAGTAAAAGAAAGATGAACGTCAATTGTCACATTAAAAGAAGATACTGAAACTGTTAAAAAAATTGCAGGCCATACACTAAACAACCTAGCCCAGCCCCAGACATGGACAACCTTTCGCAAGGAGAAAACGGGCATCATCGTCTTGTAGTAATGGTAAGCAAATAATTTGGGAGGAGAATGAAGAATTAGCTTGGATGACTGAACAAGATGTTCCATTCTGAATCTGCCAATGGAATCTGATGACTTAGTGAGAGAGGACAACGGTGACATTGAATGGAAGATGGAAGAAATAGCTCCCAGCAAAGTGGCCTAATGGTATTGTACTTATAGTTGGTTATGTGTCTATCACCATGGACTTGGGATTTGATTTAGACTTGGACAAAGCTATATATAGTATATACCATACTTGCAGTAATAGTTCCCTTTTCTTATATATATGTTGCATTGTTATTTGTTAATTCCTCTTTAATTAGAATGATTCCGTTCTCATTACCATAAACTCCTTATGAGCGTAGGAACCGGATTCCATCCATTGTTAACCTTCGCTGGTATTTACTCAAACTAATATATGTTGCTGTTTGTTAGTTTTCCATAGCCTGTATCAATCATTGAGATTCTTCACTGTTCTCATCTTGAACAGAGAGTACGAAGTGCACCCACCCCAACCGAAAAAAAGCTATCACCACCATCATAACAAACATTTGACCACTCTGTTAAGGAAATTTCCTCTCTCTATAGTTTAGCACTTACGCAGATGGGAAGGAGATTAAGTTGCAGGTCTAAACACCATTTGCAAGGTTCTTCTTATAGTAATATTTGAGCAAATGTCTATCCCACCCTCTTTCTTGAATACAATAAGGCGCCATAAGTAGGAACATTGTGTCAACAGGTTACTAGCGATGTACTCAGATCGGCTTGATATACAGTTGTACCATAGAAGTTGGGCTCAAACCTTTAGTTGACAAATATACATGCTAAGGTCAGGCTGTACACATTCTCATTTGCTTCAGTTATGTTCCTTTATATATACATGTATTGCTATAGTAAGACTTCTTCAGTAGTGGATATTTATGATAGTTCGGCTTGGTCATGGTAATTTCATTTCTTCATTATTTGTGTCTTAAAACAATATAGCTATGGTTATGACTCTTTCACGTGTTGAACGTCCTTGTAGTTGAGGGTCTATGGCTTGACACCTACTTGAGGAGCTTGAGCTTGGTTTTATTTATTGTATACTCAGTGTAACCTAGACCTAATTGTCAAGTTTCGAAATAGCTATATGAGAACTTCTGATACATTGATTTCAATGCTAGAGAACGTAAGTGTTTTCCCCTAGTATACTTGTGAAGACAAGCCAAACTTAATGATGACTATATTCATGCTCGTTACTCACATATGCCACAATATCAAGTTGAAGATAACTTTACATGTTATTGTATTTTTCATGGAGACAATTAAAGGGTGGGTGTGCCAATAACATACAAACTTTTAAAAAAAATGCAAATGATAACCACATCCGAGCCTCTAGAAGAAAGCTACTTAAATAAATAGGGGAAAACAGTATACCTTTTCTTTTCTTCTTCTTCCTTCCATAATTTCCCAGCACCATTCCTACGTTCTATTGATCCATGACTAGGGCTACTAGACTTGCATATAGGTGATTTTGTAGTGCTCCTACTCCTCTGTCTTTTGTACCGTCTTGGGGATGGTGAGCAACTTTTCCGCTTCCTAGAAGTTGGAGAACGGCTTTTACGCCATCTTGGTGAAATGGAAGGACTTCTTCTCCTGATAGAAGAATTATCAGGAATCAGAAAATAAGTATGAGCAATTACCAAGCACTCAAGCAGTACTGATATGAAGTCCTGTTTTGACCACAGATTCCACAGTAGTTCCAAACAAGTGCATGATTACCTCTGGTGTTGCTAAAGACTAATCTTTGTAAGCTCCATGTTTATCAAAAAAGAGACTGTAAGTCCAATTAAACCAAGGAAAACCAAAAACAACCAACGCCTGCGTATGTGGGCCCTTTTGAGGGAAACTCAGGACATCCTGCAAATTCTACTAAGAGAATGTCTTCCTGGATACTATTATCAATGATTGTTAGATCATAAGATCATAATTTGCTTCCATTTCCTTCCCATGCTCGTAAGACCAACAAAATAATTATTAATATAATCCAAATTGGGTGCACAAAGTTAAAAGTTGTCCGACGTTGTCCAAGTTATTAAACTAAAGCCATGGAGATCAATATCATGCAATTGTAAGCAGAAAGTGATTGTTATTCGACTCAAATGCAAAACTATCGTCTGCCAGCGTCTTCAATAGCCAGATCAATAATTTGCTAATGTACTATAAGATTGGCAAACATTTCAAATGGTAAATATAGTCACTAGCAAATATAAATAATAGTTTTGCAACACGAAGAATAGTTTAATTACACAAACCCTAACAGAGATCTCTCTTTCATATTTATTTATCCTGTACTATTTGTAGGCACAGAACACTCCAGAAGAGCGAAGAATAACAGAAAAAAAAGTCAATGCAGTTGAAATCCCTGGCAATAATCTAAAAAACGGTACCTCCGAGAACCTTAACAGTTTGGAAAAGTATCCTAAACCATTTGAAACAAGGTTAATAACTTAATAAACATAAAAAAGCTTACAGAAACAAAATGTTATAAGCACGGCATTTCTTCTTCTATTTAGAAGTATCATCTCCCCATGGACTAAACAGCATGATGCAAGCAACTGAAGTGAGTCAAGATATAGTGAAATTTTCTTTGACATTGAGTCCAAAGATTATAATGGATTGAAGCAGGAAATTCATCACTACTTACATGTATAACTATTAACCATGCACGAAAAAAACAATGGTGCGTGCATCCTCCAATATCCGTGCTTTAAGGTAAAATATATACAATTAACAAAATCCGAAAACGATGATCGCAAATGGAGTAACCAACCAAATACGATTAACTAGCCAAAATAACCGGATCATACACCAACTAACTGATGTTTTCGGAGTAGCACTGCTAGGAGTAGATTATAATACTTAAGTGCAATGTGTGGCTATTAAATTACAAAGGTAGGATCTTTGGAAGTGCTCAATATCACTGAGAAGATAATCTCTGTTCATGTAGCAGGCCAATCACTGCATAATCATCCTATGCTAAGACGTGAGCCTGGTCAGCTGAGATTTTGATTGGGGGAAAAAAACTACATCAAATAGAACCATAAAAATTAATATTTTCCCCTAATAAATAGAGTTCACATCAACTAAAGAAAAAGGCATCCGAAAACAGAATCAAGACCAGGGCAGTGAGACTAGTAATGGATCCACCTATATGAATACGGTGACTGGCTCCGATCGCGCCTGCTCCTCCTGCTGTATCTATGGCTCTCCGGCGACGGTGACCACCACCGCCGCCGCCGGTGCGAAGGCGATCGAGATCGAGACAGCGAACGAGGCATCGGTAGTTAAAACTCACAAGTTGATATGTGGAAAATCTCCAATCAAATCAGTTCCCTGTTGAATCAATCCATTAGCCGATTTAGAAGGAAAAGACGAAATTTGATGGATTTGATTTTGATATCAAAAACGAAACCCTAGAATTTTTAGGGAGAGACTTACAATGAGGTATCTGTGGTGATAAAGGGGTTCGTTGGGACAAGGCTGAAGTTTAGGGGGCGTTATAGAATTAAGTCCATGGCTGCGGATCCAAACCCGACCCGATAAGGGGTCTCTATTTACGCTTCGTCCTCTTTCCTCTCTTAAACCCTTTTTGTTTCCACCATGGCTCCCGCCCCCTCGAAGCTCTACTCTGGTACCCTCTACCCTTCTCTCTCGATCTAATTTCGTCAAAAGATCCAATTTTGTTTAATGGGTGTTCCTTGATTCAACGATTGGTGCCTTTTTCTAACTTCCGCATGCTTTATCTGTTATTTTCTATCAAGAAAATTTATTTGCGTTATTGTTTTCTATGAATTTAGACAGTGGATATCTCTTAAAGGGACTTTTTTTCCGGTGGGTAAATATTCACAAACGCTCTTTGATTTAGCAATTGATCCCCTCTTTGAATTAAAATACCTGATCTTGGTGAATGGGGGCACTCCTTGATTTTAACAGCTGACCCTTTACTTGTTAGAATTAATATAAAACTATAATTCTTGTTCTTCACCATAACTTCGGAGTTTTTGTATAATGGTTAGGGGAACTAGATTTAAGATGGTATCAGAGCAACCCAAATTCAAATCTCACCGGCCACGAATTAAATGCGGATTTTCTAAAAATTGACACCGCTACGTGAGTCCAGGTTTCGACCCATAAAAAAGGGCGCTCAACCTGCGGGGGCATGTTAGAATTAATATAGAACTATAATCCTTTATCTTCACCATAATTTCAGAGTTTTGGTGTAATGGTTAGGTGAACTAAATTTAAGATTTTTAACTTCCATATACTTTATCTGTCATCTTTCAAACGTCAAAAGATAACTTTTGTCTCAAAAGAATTTTTTTTGTGGTACTTTTTTTTCATGAATTGGAATAGTGGATATTGTTTAATGGGCCATTTTTTAAAGTAAACAATCAATAATTTTCCAGCTTATATTTAAATTTCAATGCCATGATATATTGATTTGAGTTGAATTGAGTTCAAGATTAGCGAAAAACTTTATATGATAGTTGTTGATCCCATTTATTTGTTAAATTTGTTATTCTCCTTAATTTATTTGATTGGTGATGTTTTTAAATGTCAGATGATGTCAGCCTTGTCGTCGTTCTCCTTGACATCAACCCCTTCTTTTGGGGCAGCACAAACTCGATCTCCTTTGCCAAATTCCTTAACCATGTAAGCTCTAAACCTTTGCAAAAACCTTAATAACAGTGAACCTAACATTTTATATATTCTGAAAATTTATCAAAATCCTAGATACTGGAAATTGATGTTTTTGTATATTGAATCTAAAATAGGTAATACCTTTCTTGAATTCACTTCTTCTCATCAACCAAGCCAATCAAGTAGTTTTAATTGCCACTGGAGTTAACTCCTGCGGCTATATATATGATTCCGAAGGAGGACAACTAGGATCTGAAGGGGGAAATGTGGATGCAATTTTTTCTGAGGTTCTTCAAAAGTTGGAGGAGTTTGTGGCAGAAGATCAGAAGAAGATTGGGAAGGAAGAAGATAGGGCCATAGCTGGAATTGTGCCCTCGTTGCTGTCAGGCTCTCTCTCCCTCGCTCTCTGTTGTATCCTTTATAGTGGTTTTCTCATTTTGAAATCTTACACAATGTTGAAACTGTTAAGAGTTCTTGGATCCATCTTTCTTGTTTTGGTCTTGGATGCTCCTTTATGTGTCACTAGCTTTACGTCATGTGCAAATGCACGTGCAGCAGTGTCAATGAAATTTCCAAAAGAGAAATAGGATGTATCACAATTTGGTGGGATACTTCTAAAAAAACCGCCCTAAGAAAGCCTTGGGTAATGTCAATAAATGGAGTCTTTTTCATACTTTTATCTGAAATTAATATATTTAATTACTTTTAACCTAACTATGTCCAGATATTTAAACTCATGATAATATTTGTATTAGAACATATAGAAATTGCCATTTTTGTATGGTGTTTACTTATGTCTAATACACTTTTTTTTTGGGAAAATAAGCTTATTATGCCCTATTTGTATCTCCTATAACACACATTGTGATAGATATTTAATTTAAGAGCTCTGATTCTTTGTCATGTCATGGTTTAGAATATTCTAGAAAAAAAGAAAGAGAAAAGAAAAAAAGGAGAAAAAAAAACTCCTATAGAATTATGATAATGCCCTTTCCTTCATTCCTTAAAAAATTTGACTCTCCCCGCTATCTCCTTTATATAATAGCATAACTAAGTTTTTCGTCTTACACTATTATAAGTTCTAATAATGTAATTGTGGGATTAGATAAGGTTTCTTAAATGTTTTAATGCTTTTCCTTGGAGTTTCGGTGTTCCCATTTGGTTTTGGAGCCTCTTCAAAATCAGGCTCATTCTTTGTCCTTATCGCCCTCTAACTCTTTACATCTTGGAGTTTGAACACAGTTGTGAAATTCGCTCAGCATTATTTTTTCTGTGGTATTTTAAATTATATGACATTATCATTCCTATGATTTCTCCTCTTGTTTTTGATACCTTCCACAATATTTAGAGTTTTTATCATATCTTCTCGTGTATCTGTGAATGCATGTTTCTTGAGAAGTTTATTTATTTTTTAAATCCTGTTTACTTATGCCATTTTTTAATTTCTTTTTCCGAGCTTGCAATTGTTTTATATAATGTTTTTACTTGGCATCTCTCAATCTCATAATGAATACTTTGGAGTTGGAAAGTTGTTGCTTTATCTATGAGTTCCCCCCCCGGATATTTTCATAATTTCTGCCCATGATTCTTCGGCTAGGAAGCCTTTTCTTTTGATATGATTTTTTTCGCTATTTTATTGAATTTTTTTTAAAATATCACCGATCTCGTCAATATTTTTTTTCTTTTTTCTCTAGCCTTTCATGTTCTTCATGGAGACTCCCTACGTTGTCCGTATCAGTTGGTGTTTTTGTTTTAAATTGTCTCTTTTGTAATATTGAAGGTGGCCCTCTCCATTATTTCTTATGCTCTCAGTTTCCCATGTTTATATTTTTTCTCTGGTTTGAAGGTTTGGATGAGATATGTTTTCTTTTTGACTAGGGAGATAGACATACAAAGGATTTTCCGATCTGGTGCACTCCATCCGCAGCCTAGAGTGAGCATTTTTCTTTTGGTTTATTTCTATCATTTCTTAGAATAATATACTTTATAGATTTTCTTTGCGTCCCTGGATAGGAAAATTAGTTTTGTGCGTACCTCTAGATATTGCAATCAAGATGGAGATACTGCTGTTTAGTGTTTGAAAACTAAATTGGTTAGAAAGGAGGGCTTTAACTCTTTGATGGATGCCTCTAGGCCCTCTACTACTGCTTTGCAAAGATAAGGAGTATTTAAAAAAAATCTCATCTGTTTAAATATGTGGAAGGGGATCAAAATGAATAATGAGAACTACCGTCAAACACTTCTCGTAGGAGCAAAATGAGATAAGCACATTATTGAGGATAGACTTTCAGAGAAAATGAAGAGTACTAAGGGTGTGCTGAGGCAGTTCGCCAAAATGATTTTTTAATATCCTATTTCTTTTATTCCAATTGTTACCCGATAAATGGCCACTGCTCCAATGTACAAAGTTTCCTAGAGATTGATCAGCTCTTGGTTCTCTCGAAAGGTGATTATATACATTATATCTCATCTCTAAGGGTTATAGGAAGAACGGGTTTTTAAAACTAACAGCAGCAAACCGCAAGTATGAATATGCTAAGTACTTAATGCTTAAACTAAGGGTAAATTACACTATACCCCCATGAACTTTCAGTATTTTGCAGTGAACCCCCCATAAACTTTCAAAATCACACTAAATCCTGAGTAACTTTTTAGAATTGCAGAAAACCCGCATGAACTCTCTGAGTTTTATAGATAACCCTCATAAATTAGAACCAAAAAACAACATAAAAAGGCATTTTGAAAGTTCATGGGGGTTTAGTGTAATTTACCTAAAAGTTCATTGGGGTGTTCTGCAAAAAAAATTTCCCTGTGTGTGTGTGTGTGTGTTTTTTTTTTTTGGGGGGGGGGGGGTAGTGTGATTTTGAAAGTTCATGGATGTTTACTACAAAAAACTGAAAGCCCATGGGGGTTTAGTGTAATTTACCCTTAAAATAACTCATCAACAATCCACTTGTGAGATTATTTTAAAACTGGATCACAAACCAGCCCTTTTTGAAAGAAAGATCTAAAAAAAATCTAGATTGAGAAACCAGTATTAAATAGAAGTAGATGAAAAATAAAAATTTACATTTGTTATTTTGTTAAACTAGCTAAAATTATCACAGTCTAGTTCCGAACACTAGGTTTAGGTCCTTGTGAATACACAACCTTGTTGACTCAACTGAGCTTTTATACTTTTGTATAGTATACTGATAAGGACATATATTTGTTTTCCTTTATATTTTGATTTACCCTGTATATTTGTTTTCCTTTATATTTTGATTTACCCTGTTCTTTGTTCGGTCTGTTTCTTTGTGTCTTATAATGTGTGTTAATTTTGATACAGACTAGGTATGATATTGTAATTGATCTTTGAACTAATGTTGCATGTCAGATCTTATGCCTGCATGGGTCTCCAGATGGACCAGAGCAGTATGTTATTAGCATTTTTTTCGGATCAGATATGCAATTTTATGTGTTTCAGCACTAACAAAGAGATTTGGCAGATATGTTGCAGTAATGAATGCAATATTCTCAGCTCAGCGTTCCATGGTACTCTTTGCTCACGTTTTGTCATCAATTTTGAAGACACAAGCCCAATTAAGTTTACTATTTATTGATATTTCTATCATCCTTGCAGTATAAGATTTATTGACGAAATATCATTTCTTTTATGGAAGCACTTATCATGCCGTTCTTATAAGGGTTTTTAGGAATGGGTAACTAACATATGTCATGTCGTAGCACTAACATCAATAATAAATTGCAACAACAACAAAAAAACACGGGAACAAAGTAGCAGCAATGATAACAATTTGAAACATTTACCCCTTTATGTTTGCATTTTTATTTCTTTTACCCTGCTGGACTTCATTTCACGCTTCAAGAATATCAAGTGCATGTATCCTGATTATGCTTCAAGAATATAAAAGAGCATGATGAAAAAAATTATCAGTATTATTACACAGACTGTATTGGGACATAAATGTTGTTATTAGCACCACCAGTTTCATAACTCAATTGTACTTTCATGAAACTGACAATAGTTAAAGAATATAGTTGTATTCTAAGGGCAAAATGTTAATGGTTAGCTTTTCTTATCTGCTTATTTCCCCTAACTAGGTCACAACTTTGAGGACAACATTATAGCTGTCTTTTTCTGCCACCTCATTGTATTTTGTTCTGTTTAGTTTCATTACATTTAGTTAAATCATATTTTCAAAATTTATGATTTGTATGCTGTGATTGAAATTTTATTAAATCTCTCTTTTACATTAGTGAGAACTTAGCATACACTAATCTAATTCAGTGAAAACTCTATGAATCTGTCAGGTTCCTATAGATTCCTGCGTTGTAGGGGCACAACATTCAGCCTTTTTGCAACAGGTGATGCTTATACAATTTAAGGATGAATATGATTCAATTCTTCTTTAACAAGCCAAGAAAGAAAATAAGCAAGGAATATGGGAATTTTATTTGCAGGCATCATACATTACTGGTGGAATTTATCTGAAGCCCCCACAACTTGATGGTCTATATCAATATCTCGTGGTTAGTTTCTTGTCCTGTTATTTCACAGTTAAAATTATTCTGTAGTCTTCAAAAGCCAAAATATTTCATGACAAAGGAAGATCCTGCAGAGAAGGATTTAGTGCACATTTAAGAGGGAAGTGTGCAAGTTGGCTATGTTCATGTTATTATTGGGTTTCAACAAAGAGTAAAATTAGCTTAACAACATTAGCACTTTTGCAAGGCAAAATAAATTCTGAAATGCACTTGTAGAGAAGATGGTTTTCAATTCAGGAACCAGTGACCCTGAATCATGATCATCATAATGGAATAGTAGAGAAAAGCTGATGACTGTATCAGGATTGTAAATTTTTTCCATCTATTTATAATGCTAACCTGCAAACTAGTTATTGGCACTCCCAAATTGTCTTTAGTTTGCTGTGCAAACTTATGCCTCTAATCCTAGTTAGCTGTGATGTTCTCTTATTAATGAGTGAATTGAATTGTATTAGTGGATGTGAAATAGGGAGATTGAAATTATGTACCTTCAAGGTTATATTACGATATGCAGTTATCTCATTTTATAATTAGAAATAACCTTCTAAAATTTGGTTCTTCATGTATTCGTGCTGTAATATAATTCTTAAGTTAAACTATTTTTAACTATATCATATTTTTGATGGTGTATAATTCACATTTATGCAGACAGTCTATGCAACGGATTTACAATCACGGAGCTTTCTGCATCTTCCTAAGCCTGTAGGAGTTGACTTCCGTGCCTCGTATGTGCTTCTCTCTGGATTATTCTCATTTTACTGCACTATCTTCCCTTAATTATAACTTTTCCTGTTGATCTCTCAGGTTCATATTTCAGTTTTTTTAGAGTTTATTGCAAAGTTTGAGAGAATGTGTAATATAGTATTTCTATGCAGAAGATCTCCATGGCTAATATTCATGACCTTATAGACTTTGGTTTTGCGCCAATAATCGAAAGCGCATATTTTCCAAACATCTCTAAACTAAGTACCATATCATAATCTAGACTGTAATTTTGTCGTCAAGAAATAAAATTTCAGGTTTCTCTTCATCTGAAAACTGAATGTCATTCCCCGAGTAATTCACATACAAGAAATCATTAGCAAACTGTTAATTGTACATATGCTAACATTGGCCCATGCTTACTGCTTGGTGTTCTTTTCTAATATTGTTGTGTTCTTGGAATTTCTGCTTATTTTACGTCTTTTTCAAATGCATCTTTCAGTGCATAATCCATTTGTGTTTCTTCTCAGTTTTCTTCGTTCATGTCTGAGGTTTGTGATTCTTTCAGATGTTTCTGCCACAAAAAGACCATTGATATGGGTTTCGTTTGTTCGGTTTGTTTGTCAATATTCTGCAAGCACCACAAGAAGTGCTCTACCTGTGGGTGAGTTTTCTGACCTTTTAAATCAGCCTATAAGCATTATTCTCTCTAGAATGTAAACTCATATATCATACCAATACAAGATCCTAATTAGTATTACTTGTGCCTGAACAAAAATCCTCAGAGCGGAACTTTAATTGCCCAGACTAATCTTCAATTACCTCCTGCTTTCTGTACCCTGAAATTAGCAATTTTTTTGTTAGGTTCTTATACCTATTTGCATCGTAGCATATTTTGTGCCACAAGCTACAACTGTGATATAATAGTTATAAAAGGTTCTAGAATATATTTGAAAACACTCTTTTTCCAGCATTAAAAGAAAAAGATGCATGCAAGATATATTACATGGTAACTGTTAATTGATATTTCAGTGGATTGTTTGATAACTGGTTGATATTCATTGGTCGTTAGTTTCTGTTTGGATACTGATATTCTGTTTGAAAGCTATATCGGAAACTAGGAATGCTGTAGCATAAAAATCATTAACAAAAACTGGGTGCTAAATTATACGGAAGTCTGTTATTCTGAAAGGAATATCAGCTTAAGTGTTGGACCCGACGCCCAGAGCCTAGGAGGTTTTCTTATTTTTTAATTTTTAATTGCAATCATTAATAGTAAATGCCAATGTTGTAGAAAGCTTAGGCGCCAGACTGACGCCTAGGCGGATTTCTTTCTTCGTTTAAGTGGTGATGGAGGAGGTTTTGCTGAAGGTCGGAGGAGGTAGAGAAAGT
Organism: Asparagus kiusianus; assembly: GCA_022839385.1. NCBI lineage: Eukaryota > Viridiplantae > Streptophyta > Magnoliopsida > Asparagales > Asparagaceae > Asparagus > Asparagus kiusianus. The sequence continues at coordinate 177,428 of BQKN01001082.1, read as the reverse complement.
GTTCATAGTCGAAGGCTAGAAAAGTTTGGAGGATGACGGAAGGATGTGGAGGCTGCAATAGAGATAATCACGATCAAAGCACGAAGAGTGCAGTACATGTAGGCAGGCAAAACTCTCCTAGGTGCTTCCAAATCCTGATGGGCAGCCTAAGTATCGCCTAGGCGCTAGGCACTAGGTGGTCAGCCTAGGTACCGCCTAGGCCTAGGCGGGCTACGCAGAGGCGTTTTAAAATATTGCTTGGACCAAAATTTTCTAAGAAAAATAGAAGAAATGAAATGAGAATAGAAGAAAAAGGAAGTTGATAACGATGAAGAAGTCAAGCATAAGCTTCAGTCTATATCTTCTCTGCTAACATTAACTCTTGTTCTATATTTTCTGTCGGTTAAACATATTAACTCTTACTCTGATCTCTTGGATGATGCAGGTCTGAGTTTAATCAGTCTCCGTCTGATCCTAATTCGACATCGGAGCGGAAGAGGAAAACTCCTGAGGCCTAGTCAATATTTATAGTGAGTGTAACCTTTATTCTGCAGTTGTATCACCTTCGACGAGCCGTTTATCCCAATTTGTAATGCGCCTAACGTGTAATTTTGAAGTTTCGCAGTCATGGAATCGCGAATGACAGTAAAATCCAGAAAAGATTGAAGGAAGATTTAACAGCAAATTATGAGCTCAGTGGATTTTGGGCATGATGGCGGTATAAACAAGATCCTGAGAGGCTCCTATAATGTTTTGTGCTCTATGTTTATTCTTGTATAAGTTCCGCTTGTATTTGTGTGGTGTGCCTAAGATTGATGCTTAAGGGGTTAATGTTTGCAAGTACATATACATGATATCCTTCTGTTCTGAAGTGAATAACATGTTAATTGTTGTTGAGAGGGTTTATTTTTAGGAGCTTATAAGTCATGCTGGCTTTTGACGGCTTTTGGGTTTTATAATAAAATTCTTATAAAAGTTGTTAACGATACGATGATTATTTACTTGGTCAAACTTAGCTTGTTTATATGAGCTTATAAGCTACTTTTTTAGACGGGATCTTATAAGCCAGTTTATTGGTGATTTACTAAACAGTTAGATATGAAAAAGTTAGCTTAAAAGCTTGTTTGACCAAAAATTAACCGAACCGAGAACCTAGCGATGATGAACATGCTTAATATTACTAAGCTTGCAGTCGTGTTATATAGAAAATTTGTTTTGATTAGAATGAGTGATGCTCATAAATTAAGCGCATAAGCTAACATAATGATGCATCTCTAATTGGCAAATTATTATCATGATCTCCTCGACATAAAATTTACATAAAAGTCCACTATAAAGTTGGTTTTCTACTCTGTCAGTTCCCCGTTGCGCCAAACAAATACAAATTCCTGTATAAAGCGGACCTTTACGCAAATTTGCCGCCTTCAAGTTATCGCTCCGAAGCCTCCCACCTCCGTACGCGAACCCTCCCAAGCGGTCCAGTTAGGGTTTCTTCTGGTTAAAAAAAAAAAAAAAAAATCTCGATAAAGGAGTTAGCTTTCCTCTACGGTTAGGGTTTTCTCCCCTTTGTAACTAAGATCGAGAGAAAATGGTAGGCCATGGCCACGCGATTCCCCTGGAGGTGGTGGGGACGATGATCGAGATGGCTGACGTGGCCTGGAACGCTCTCGAGCACCGCCGCGAGAGGAAGGAGATCGCCGTAGAGGAGGAAGAGGTCCTCCACCTGAAGTCGGAGAACGAGCGGTTGAAAGAGGTTTTGGCCGAGAATCTCGCGGTCCTTGAGAAGATCTCGCAGATTTCCTCTCTTTCTAAAGACTGCCCTTCCGATGTGAGTCTTGAGTCTCTTTAATTTTTCTTAATTTAGGGTTCTTGTGAAATTCATGGAATTGAGAATGAGATAGCTATCAAATAACAGATATAAGTTATGGAATCTATGAATCGAGGCTCAATTTTGTGTATAATTTAAGTTCCTATGTGGAAATTATGGAATTGAGCTGAACTACTTATCAAACAACAGCTACAATTTATGGAATTTGCGAACCAGTGCTGAAATTTGTGAATATCTTTCACAGAGAAGTATGGTTGATCCTAATCATCTTTTAATTTTTTTCATTATCTTTTATTTAGAGTAATTGATTGGGTTCACTTGACATTCCTTGAAACGGGATATAATAAGAGCTAAAGGAAGAGAGAGATGAATACTTATAGTTTCCGGTCATATTGTTTGTGTTTCTCTTTATGCATTAAATTGCATAGTTTTGGTACCTTATTACACTTCATTTTTTAAAGCTAAAACAGTATCTTTCTTATTAAAGATCGTCCGGACATCATGTGTGAGTACCTCTGCAGTTTCTTCATTAATTCCGGTACCATGTGCTCATATGGAATTCAGAAAGGAAGAAGGTTTGAAACTGAACTAACCTTGGCGGGTGTAATTAATTCACGTTTCTTTCCAAGGACTTGCATGTATTTCCGTCTCCCCTCTTCTCTTTGGTTAATATGAAGCATCATCCAACTTTTTTGCTGTGCTTTTCATTATGAGATGTGAAGCAAATCTCTATCTATTTATGTATATTATTCATGTATGCTTCATCCTTGTACACTAAACTATGCTGTTATCTAGCTAAGTTGTTTCTTTAAAGATATTTTAGTTTCAATGGGGTGAGGATGTTAGGGATACTGGTTATGCTACACTTGGAATGATGCATACTACATATTTGCTATATTATATAAGATGTACATTGCAGGAAAGTTGTATTTGCTATATTATATAAGATATACATTGCTTCATTCATTTCTTTTGACCTAGCATGTGCATATTTGGCTTATATTCTTTTTATTAGCAGAGCTGAAGGTCATTATTTAGAAACTTGAAGCAATTGGGTATTAGATTGAATCTTTTACTCATGTATGCTGACTATTGACTTAACAAAACATTTGTTCCTTTTCCTGATTTTATTGATGTGGCTTTCAAATCTAGATCTTACTTCATATTACTGACATATATAACTCCTAATAATTCACTACAGCATATATGTACCCGGAACAACTGTACAAGGGATTATTTATATTCTGATTGTTGGCTGAGACATAAATGAACTGTTAATTGTACTGCTGTTTCTGGATAAGTGTGGAAGGTCAATATCAGGGTGGATTTGTTCGTTTAAATTGAGTTAAATGGAGAGCTGAATAGATGCTTAAAATGTAAATCTCATCTGTTTATGATTGTGATAATATGAAATGATAAGCTCTGTTTTATTGTAGCTATATGCACGCCTTGAGGCTGCAGTTGATTCTTCAAGCTTCTTGACAAAAATTGAATCACTTCATCAGGAGTCCAATGCTATACCAAACAGTTATCTTCCTACTGAAGTTACAGGTTGGTCCCCTCCTTAACTCGAGTTGACATTAAGTTGATTTGATGCAGCTAAATGTTTTCACCCCTTTCTATTTTTCATGTGCTGTATATTTTGTGCATTGAAGCAGATCTCAAAGAAGTTGACCTTTCCGATAATGTCAATGGGGACCCTTCTTGGTGGATTTGGGTAACAAAAGAGGTGGTTCCAGATAATTTGGAGGAAGCGTGTGGAATTGACAATGAAAATTATGTTATAATTAGTGATGAGAATGTGGTTGATGGGATTGCTGAATTCATAGCCAAATGCATCCATGAAAACCCAAGATCTAAGGTACTTGAAGGTTTTTGATTTTGACCTTTCTATTCCTTTGCTTTATCTGATAAGGTGTGGCTATGAAATATCAGGTGTTAACACCAGAGCAGTTGCAGAGAAGTAAGTTTCTGTTGCCTTTAATACACTTTAGATTGACTTAAGAGTTTTCTACAGTTAGCTGGATCTTTGAAATTTGTTGTCAACTGAACTTAATTGTCTTATTCAATGTGGATACTGTTGTTGGATTAAATTGGTGGTATAAAGTAAAGTGTATATGATGCTAAAATATAGTACTTCCTTCCTAGTGTTTTATTTAAAACGATTCTAAAGAAATGATTTTCTAGAGCTTTGTACATGAACTCTAAAGATCTCTTGTAGATTTGGTTAATACAGAACCAAACTCATGATTCCTTCTCTTTTAATAGTTCCTATATAAAGATATAGCAGACATATCAATTTGTACTAAACATATATTAGAAACTTCTTACTAAACTGAATTCTCAATGGTTAATGTCTGATTTTTTGGTACTTCATCACAGTGGTTTTTTTTACGTGTCAAGTTATTTTAACAATTTAAGCTGTTTAAAGATTTCAGTTTTACCAGGAGGTTTTGAATAAGCAATACATGATGAAACTCATTGCTTATGGCTGTGGATATCACAATAGCTACAGACAGTAATCATTTTGAACTTCCAAATGGTGGCCAGTGTAATTTGATAATAGTACTTTCAAATGGTGGCCAGTGTAATTTGACAATAGCATTTTGAACTTTCATATGCTTTATTTATCAATCACTTTGTAGCTTTAAGAACTTCCAAGATATGCTTCATGATGGCACTTTAGTCATTCAAGTAAGGTGCCTGCTGCAAACTATATTATTTGAAAATTGATGCTTCTAAATGTTCCAAAAGCTCTATTTAAAAATAGTCTGGGAATTACTAATATTTACAGAAAAATAATTTTTTATTGCAAAATGGAAATATGTGTTCTCTTGAAGTTTTTTTATTTTAATTTTTTTGAGTCACTTGCTCTTGGAATTCTTCATTGTGTTTTCCTGCTGTTATTTTCTTCTAGTTTCTGGAACAAGTAATACATATTCAACTGTTCTAGTTGAAGAATTTATGAGATAATATAATCTTATACTCTCATTCCTCTCTGTATTTTATATTAATGTAACTCTTTGAGTTTTCAGCTGTGGCAAGGGCTTTAGGTGGCATTAAAGACAAGAGCAAGTTGAAACATGTGTGGGAAGCTGGAAAGATTATCTATACCTTATCTACCTGGGGACTATTTTTGGCTGGGTAAGCCGCCATACTCTTTGATTTTGATTTTTCTTGAATAAATTTCACAGAGGCATTCTTATAAAGCTTACGTAAGGACGTAATATCCACAAATGGTTAATTGATATTGTAAATATATGGTTTAAACGTAAGCGATATTTGAGGTTACAGCTAACAAACATTTGGGAGCCTGCTGGTTATTCTGTGTAGACGATACTAGTCAAATTTGGACAAAATTTAATGAACAAAGCCCGATTTTTCTTCTCTTCTTATTCTTAACAATCTGTTGAAATTTAAAATTCAATTATTAGATGGCTACAGCCGCATTGGAAATTATGTTGAGTTTACATTTACAGCTCATCTGTTGGCCAATACCAACTTAAATGAATGCTTTCCTAAATTTCATGCTTCTGCTGATTACTTCCAAATTTATGATTGTGGTGATTTAAAACTTGTGCCCACATACACCATATTTATGTTGTCCTGGTTGCTGTATTCTTGCGGACCTTTCACCTTGTAGCGTGTAAATCGTAGTTGTTGGGAATGTGGCCTGCTATAGTGAACTGCGACCTGAGTTCAATCATCCCAGAGTTGTAGTGGAACGCGACCCAACTCACTAACTCCGGTGACCTGATTTAGAACTGACACCAGTTAAATTAAAAAAAACTACATTTCAGAAAATTTAGGAAAAAACAAGTGATAAATTAAGCAAATAAAGTACATGTCCCTTAATTGCAATATGATTCTGGAGGTTCTTCTACCAGTACTGATATCAACTAACATATTTATTAAAGTCGACTCTTATTGAATTTGACTCTTGCAGATCCTCAAATTCATATATTTAAAAACTGAACCTACAATGTACCACGTCAGTCAGCATATTGTATAAGTCTAAACCGCAATCCCAAATTCTGATTCCAAATAATCGGCGTACCACGCTCCCGTTCCCTTCCCATGAATCAATATAGTGATTTCAGAAATAGGTAAACGGCATCCAGTCGGCTTTTTAGACCTTGATGTAGCTTGCTTGCATAAAGCATGTTTATGCTTTTTCTTCTGAACGTTCACGTGCTATCTAATAGTTACCTGGTACTAATTATGAGATGCTTTAAACCTTTAAGGCCGGGTTTCATTGTGGAATTAGAAAGAAGGCTACATCAGTACTATCATCCGTAACTCATTATCATACCTTAAATTGTGAAATTTTGAATTCGAAATTTCATTGAGATACACGTGTGCTTGCTGCCAATTAACAATTTTTATGAGGTCAAGTCATTTGGGTTGGTTGGCAACATTGCTCGCACACTTCTCCCTGCTAAAGTTGATGCTTCATGAAAATTTAAGGACAAATGAGAGGAGTATAGTCCTCGATATCAATAAATGCAATCCAAAGACTTACGTATAAATTTGAAGCTTCATATATCTTTGAGGCTTTATGTTAATCTTTTTTACTGTTTTCAGGTTATATCAAGGTCGAGCTGTCCTGAAAGCTGCAGCAATTGGAGTTGGTTCGGCCAGCAAAGTTCTCGTGAGAGCACTCTAAAAGAGCAGCGTCATTCACGCTATGTATCTTATGTAGTGCTTGTTCTTCGATTCTGAATGAATTTGTGTATCTCAACTCATCTCTTGTACAGTTCACTTCAGAAAACTTGGCGTGCTTACCTTGCGAACAGCTTGTCCATATCCCGCAAGGAACTGTGAAATATTTCCGCTATGCATGAAGGATTGATTCCAATTGTGTTCAATTCCTTTGTGTTTATAGGAACAAATGAAATGCTTGCGCATAAATTGGTTCTTGAATATTTTGTTTTTTTTGTTGATAATCGATTCTTCGAAGAACTCATGAAATGGTAAGTCTTATGTGCAGTGACTGAGGAAATCTGAACAGGTTTATTATGCAAAATCAAATCTATTCATGGATGCTGGTTTATCGTCTGTAAAAACGGATAGTATTAAGAGGTTTTAAAAAAAATTTAGGGTTTAAGGCTTCTAATTGGGGTTTAACGTACTACTAAATAGTCGGGGTTGGCAACCCCGACCATTTAGGAGGATGATTAAGCTGATGTGGCAAAAAACGGGTTGGTTTTGAGAAATAAAAAGTTTTGATAAATAAAAAAACGGTCGATTTTAAAAATTAAAAAAATAAAATGATATTGTTTTGAAAAATTGTTCATTAAATTAATGGATAATGGAGAGCTAACGTATATTGAGCAGTTGATGAGTATTGGGATTAATGGGTTGGATTGGATTCATGAGCATTTAATTGAGAAGTTAAAGAAAACAGATATAACTTTCATTATCTTCTTCATTTCCTTGCAAGCACAACGTAATTTCCTTTTCTTAGTTAATACTATAAAATATATATCTTATAAATATTCTAACAATATTCTATAACATTTATAATATTATTATATATTCTATTCTAATTCTAATATTGTTACTATTATGATATATTGTAACAAAATTATGATAATACAATATCAAATATTTCTAATACTATTATGAAATGGAGATAATAATTTTTATTTTCTTTTTAATATTCTAAATATTAAGAGTATATTATATTATTATGTTGTAAATATTCTAATAAAATTTATAATATATTATAATATTTTAATATTCTAATATTATTGTTACTACTATAATATATTCAAACAAAATTAATATAATACAATATCATAATTAATACCACTAACAATATCATAAGGTTATGCACGCATGGGGCATGATTTATGTATGCACACATGTATTTTACAGATGCATACATGCGTTTTGGAGGGCATTTCCGAAAAGAAAATATTTTAACATCCGACATATACTTTTATAATATTATAAGATTTCCAATAGAGGGGCATTTTGGTCTTAAAGAATATTTAAAACACCGTCTATGAACTTTTAACAATGGGGTAACTTGTATTCAAGTGCGATACTAATGGTTAAGAGGTTCTAATACGACTCCTAATTCTGGGATATTTAAAAGAAGCAAGGGATATTAACGCTCGGCCCGATGTGGCAAATGCCCGGCCCACCGTAGACATTTCCAGTGCCCGGATCCGAATCCGCGACCCAATTTAGTTTATCGAATCGCTTTCTTCCCCCCACCTCAGTTCAGTCGCCTCCCCTTCTCACGAGCGAGAGAGATGGAGGAAGAAGAATCAGCAGCAGCGGCGACGAAGACGAAGGAGGAGGTGGAGGCTGAGATAACGAAGGCGATGCTCTCTCGCCTCCCCGATTTCAAGCAGCAAGCCGAGTACGCGAGCCCAAATTGTCTCAATTATTTTTTTTCGAATTACCAACTCGTTTCAGATTTTTTTTTAAAAAAATACGATTCCCTCCCTCTTTATTTGGTCCTAATCGCTCTACTTGCCTCTAAAGTTGAAGTCGGTTTTCGATTTTACTGGAATTTGATGTGTGTTCTTAGTTTTTTAATATGAGGCGGGGTCTAGGGTTTATGGGGTTTTTTTTTTTGTAATTTTCTGAAAGTTGCCATCTTGCTTGGAAAATGCGGGATAACGTCCAATTAGAAGATAATTTACGTTAAATTGTGCTAGAAAAGCACTTCTATAATCAATCTTGTCGCCTGTCTTTTGGTCTGAAATCAAGGTGAGAACTTGTATAAGAGGAGTATCTGTCTTTATGCAATTGTAAAGCAATAATCCAACAATTTAAATACCCACGCAACCCCTTGATTATTGACAGGTACAAATGCTTCAGTGCTAGAAAATTGTATGATGCAAACGGTAATTCTTGGGGAATTCTTAGAAAATGTGCAGGGCACGCGATATACCCTCTAGGGCCTTTACGCATACTATGCTTGGAGTCCCTTCGATTCTTTGGAGCCTGTCAAGAGAGTGCATTCTGCGTCTTAATGTGTCTTCTGAAATAATTTGGAAATGTAACAGTTTATCAACGTGAAGAATTAGACATTACTTACTACTGTTTTGTTACTAGGATTAAAGGAAACATGGGGCTCATGTGATTGTTTTAACAGAGGCAAGAATCCCTTTTTTCTAAGGTTTTCTGGATCTGCTCCAACTGAGAAAATTTTAGGCTCCGCTCCTTTCTATTCTGATGGTTACCTGTTATATATCTCACGCGTACTTGTGTGCATTTGTTGGATCACTAATTTGGTAACTGGAGAGATCCCACTTTTGTGTTTAGCTATTAAAATAAGTTAATATCAACCTTAAATTTGTGCATGTGCTTTCTTCTAAAATTTTCTTTATGTTCGTCTCAGTGAAATAATTTAGCTTCTTGACAGACCTTATGCTTATGATACCTGTTAAATACGGGCTGTTATTGATGTAAAGTTTAATGTGTCTGCACTTTTCATACAAATGGCTTGTAATGAAGTACAGTACTTGTATGGTAGACTTGACCAGCACTTTATGTCCATATGTTAACTAACCTGTATTTTTAGTTAATAGAACTATATCTGCTTACCTGACCTGAAAACCTAATGGACCTTGTATTTAGCCAATTAGGAGTCTATCCTAACATAACTACTGTGATTTAGTTCAAATATATTGATTCCCATCTCTTATATGCTCAAGTGAGGATATGAATTTAATCAAGTTTCTTGAGTATAAGTCTTAGAGATGTAAATTTTATCTACGGATCTTTGTTTACCTTCACCTAGATTAAGACTCCAAATACATGACTTAATAGTTTATCCATGCGGGTAGATACAAGGAATAGCATGATAAGCAGACTTTGTATGTTGCTTATGTCTTCTTTTTGTTGCAGTAACTTGACTCTTGAAGGTGTTCGAAGGGCATTAGAAAAAGACCTAGGGATGGAGAAATTATCTTTGGATGCTCATAAGAAGTTTATAAAGCAATGTTTGGAAAAGGTAATTGAAAACTACATTATTTAAGAAATTGAAGCTAGTGGGCATACTAAATTACTGTTTCATAGACCTTTTAGGCTTGTAATACTTATGCTCTTTTTTGTGGGTATTTGTTGTTTGCTACCTTTACGTGGAAACCACCTCATTATGTTTTGATGAGTTCAAGGTGTTCCCCTTATAAGCCTCTAGTTGCTCAACATATTCTAAATCCAAAACAGCTATTTTACCCTTGTATTAGTAGTCCTAATTTGTGTCTGCATAATACATCGAATCATTTCTATTGAAGCATCTATTTTAAAGAAGAAAATGGATATATCACATATGCATATACACATATTAGACTATTAGTTTAGTATTATAGGGGTACAAGAAGAGGAGGCAAGGACATAACATATCATGAATGAGAGTTACATGACAGTGTATGGCGAACCCTGATTGACTAATATGGAGCTATAATTCCTTAATAAGAATGATTAGATGAGCAGGAATCAGAATGTGGATACCACACAGTGGAATAAGGTTTCATGGTTATAGACTATAGTTATGGTTAAAATAACCTATAATATATGTTTCTTGGGTACTAGGGATAGAAGCGTTCTGCTGAGATATACCATTTCAGATTTTAGTTGGTAAGAGGAAGCAGAAGGATATTAAAGGCAGCCCATCTCTCATTGCTTGTGAATACACACTCAAGCAAGAAGACTTTAATGCTTAATTTAAGTTGTTAAGGCCTAGTTTGGGAATAATGCCAATTTTTTTAAAGTGGAATACCGAGGCAGATTGTTTCTACACAGCTCAATTTGAACACAACTACAACTCTTATTTTAAGCTAGTTTCTTTCAAAGCAGCCTTTTGGAGTTGCAACGACATCTAGACAGATATGTATGCTGAAATTTGGATGTAGCTGGAAACTTGGACAATATGTGACTCCAACTACTATTCATGCTCACTCGAAATGGGGAAATCAAGTGTGGTTTATTAGAGATTTAGGTTTCCTCTCAACAACTAGCTTTTAGGGGTGAATTTGTCTACGTCTCTAACATGATACCAAAGTTTCTCTCATCAGGTGCAATTGATGAAGAGAATGTAGAGGATTTAATTCTCCCATTGTTCTGCTTATCAAGCACATGCATTTTATCTTGCAACTTTTGGTTCCCTTTCTCATTTTGTGGGCTTTTATGTTTTTATTTTTCATTTTTGTATTCTGGTGTTGCACTATGCTCTCTCCCTTCTTTCTATATGCTTTTTGCTACCTCCTTATCCATAATCTATTTGCAAGTTCATTCATTATACTATTTTGAAATCAGTACTTTTATGACGCTGATGCTAAGAATGCATCCGAGACTGAGGAGAAAATTGCAGAAGAATCTGCTCAGCCAGTGAGAGAAGAAGTATTGCAGCCAGAAGATCTAAGGAATAGAATTGCTGATCTAAACGAAAGTTTACGAGGGTCTCCTGCTTTAGATGAACATGCACATGCTGATAATGAAACTGGAAAAAGTCATGATAGTTCTGATCATGGTACCGAAATCAGTGAAGACATGATCAAGAAGGCAATTGAAAAAAGAGTTCCTTACCTGAGATCTAATCTTGAGTATGTGCCACTTTACACTTCTTATTAGATTCGCTTAAACCTTTACTGACATTAGTTTAGAAGAAAACTGAATGATTTAGTTAACTGCAATGCCTGCATTATTGTTGGTAGATTGAAATGCACTAAGTGAGAATGATAATTTCAGTCTGCAGCATATGACTCTTTACTTACCTTGAAAATTCAGGATTACACTGGGAAAACTTCGTCGCCTATTAGAAGAAGACCTTAAACTTGAGAAGAATAGCTTGGATGCTTTTAAAAAATTCATCAGCGATGAACTGGATGCTGTAAGTTCTATGACAAATATGTTATTTGACCTACTATGCTGTTCCTACCCATCTGGTTTCATTAGTAGTTGTAATATGGATTGAGATTTGAACAATTTGTTAATGTCTTAGGTCTTGCAATCGGATGAAGTTATTCAAGCTACAAATGGTGCTAAGAAAGAATCTAAAAAGACCTCCAGCAGAAGAGTCACAGGAACAACAGGCAAAGGCAATAAGAAATCGAGGAAGGATTCAGACTCCTCAGATTCTGATGATGTTTTTAGTGACAATGAAGAAGAGGAGGAGATAAAAAAACCTAAAAAGAGGCCTGCACAAAAACTGAAAGCAGACACAAAAGGTTCAAAGAGACAGAAAATATCAGCACAAAAGAGCAAAGCATCAAGCGCTGGGAAGAAAAAACCAGTGGATAAAGACTTAGAGAAAAGTGATGAAAGTGATGGTGGCAAGTCTGAAGATGATCGTTCTCAGTCATCAGGCGAAGAGGAGGAAGTTAAGGTTAAGTTTTCCTATACTCTTATTCAAGGATTTCTGGTAATAGATGGCTTATTATATTATATCTTAAATACAGAAGAAAAATGAAAAGCCAGCTCAAATATATGGGAAACGAGTGGAACACCTAAAGTCAATAATCAAATCATGTGGAATTGGGTAGCTATTTTTTCTTCCAAAGCAAGCTACTTAGATTTTTGCAACAAATAAATACTAAATACTGATGATACTGTTTTATGCTTCTTTGAACCAGTATCCCCCCATCAATTTATAAGAGGGTCAAACAAGCTCCCGAAAGCAAACGAGAAGCACAGCTGATAAAGGAGCTGGAAGAAATTCTTGAAAAGGAAGGTTTATCAACAGATCCTTCTGAGAAAGGTAGATATGTCATATATGTAGGTCTTAACATTAATTTAGATGTACAAACATTTTGAGAAATTCGTAAATTTGTCAACTTGGTCATTTTAACAAAAAGCAAATGGATTAGAATTCACTTTTGTATGTTTTGTATCTAGGAGCATGTTTGGAAACTTGGTCAAAAGTGGACAATAAGCGATATTTTTGGATTATAATTCACTTTTGCATGTTTTGTAACCACAAATTTAGTGGACTATTTTGGATTATAATCCATGGAAAAAAAGCTAGGACTCCTAGGTTATTTTTTGGTGGATTATGATCCACATGTTTGAGTAAAAGACAACAATGCCAATCACTTTCACAAACATAACCCCTCACCTCCGTCAGCGCGCCCCGCCCCAACCCCCCCCCCTCCCACTTTTAATTTTTTTTTTGTCATTTTAACAAAAGCAAATGGATTAGAGACCGCCCTCTTTACCAAACACCTAGAACTTTAATCCACTTGCGTTATAATCTACAAATTGATTATAACCCTAGTGGATTACAATCTAGATTCGCCAAACATGCCCTAACTGTTCTAATTTCTCGGTATGCATCAAGTGGCCACAAAATTTACTGCCGATAGTATAAAGTTTCTTGATTTAAGGAGTCATGAAGTGATCACAAATTACATGCTTAAGAAATGGACAAACTTGTGTCATGCATGGACCATGGTACATGGTGCAAGGATAAGCGCTGTTAAAACATATGAAAATTTGAGCTTATGTCTGGATAATTTGATATAAATGATGTGATTTTTAATCTATAGTCTCCATCATATACATGTACATCCCCTGTTATTAAAATCGATGCTTACTGGCCATGATATTAGAGAGTCCAAGTTTTTATATCATCAAAGAAAGATATAAGCTGAAGCTTAATGCTTCTCATAATGATTCTATGCAAGTCAGGAACCTAAATCATATTGCTATTTCTTATTGTCATCATGCATGAGTGTAAATTGGCCTCAAAACAATTACAAGAGTAGCTGACATGCTTGTAATTTTCTATTTGTTTTGAATTTCATACTCTTATTTCATTATTGTTGGGTATCTACTAATTCCTTTACAGTGTCACTGATTGTTAGCCCTTGCATCATATTTTCTGAAAGTAGACAAATCACTGAATTTTGGTGAACTTGATTATGCCAGTATTGTATTATGACCCTGCAATTCATGTGGTGTGTGATTTTGAATGGAAGTCAGTTTCTTGCCTTTTCATGGCTTTTCTCATGAAAACTTTTTTCATTTTTTTCTATCTTCAGAAATAAAAGCAGTTAAGAAGAGAAAAGAAAGAGCAAAGGAACTTGAGGGCATTGACATGAGTAATATTGTCTCAAGTTCTCGTCGAAGAAACACATCCAGCTATATTCCCATTCCAAAGCCTAAAATAGAAGTTGAGAGCGACGAAGATGAAGAAGGCGAAGAAGAGGAGGAAGATGAAGACAATGAAGAGGATAGTGATGAGGGTAACAATGACGAAGACTCGAGTGAAGCATCTGATGGAGGTAAGCCAGTTATAAAAAAAATCAATGCTATCTTCTTCCATTGATTTCATTAGTCCGTTTCTAAAGGGAAGGAGAATAAAAAAGAAAAGAAAAGAAAAGAAAGAAGGTAAAAAAAAAAAGGAAAAATAGAAGTAACTTGTCTTTGCTTGAGTAGTGAGCTAAGTAAGTTTTTCTTCTTTGTGAAATTTGCTTGGAGGCTATGATTTTTGCTGTCTTCAGAAGAATTTTTATAGTTAGATTATTGATATGTAAGGATATTTATAACAGAATAATGTTGAGTCTTTCCTTTTTTTGCATTCCTCTATTCTCATCATTCACACCTTTCATATTTTTGTATTTTACTTAATTGTAAATATTTGACAAATATTCACAAACTATTTTCCATCAATTTTACCATGGGTCAGCCCTGAAAATTATGATGAAAAATTGAAATTTTAATTGTCGTTTGGTCGAAAAAAATAAAAATTAACAAAAATCGTAGGTTATAACCAGTGATTTAAAAAGCGCACAGAGGCGCGCGCCTCAACGCAATGGTGTAGCGCCCCGCACTGCTACGGGGCGCTACACGTGCGTCGGGCGTGCGCGCCTGAGGACCGCCCCGAAGCGCCCGACGCAAGCGCCCAAGCGCGCGCCTCAATTTGACGGTGTCAACAAGCGGTTATTGGGTACTTACCCGACTTCGACTTGAACACGAAAGCAAAAAAGAGGCATTTGGCTAGGGTTTCGACGCTTCATCAATCCTCCGACCCATTCTCCAACTCGAAAGCAAAAAAAGAACTCAGCTCCTCAGGCGCGCGAAGACGACGGACGACGGCGACAGGTGATGACGATAGGCGAAGACGACGGGCGAAGACGAGCTCAGACCGCGACGACGAGCACATGTTCTCTTTCTCTTTTTTCCAGTACTTTTTTTCTCGATTCCTTTTCATTTTCTTTTTTTAAGTTCTCCTCCTTTTTTCGTTTCTTCTTCTCCTTTTTTCCGATTCACTTTACATCCGATTCCTTTCAGTTTTCTTTTTGTTTCCCGATTTTTTTCTTCTTTTTTTTACTGTACGTATTTTAACACATTGTTACTGTTTTCAGTGTTAAATTGTTGTTGTGTTGCTCTGTTCTCAATTGTTTTCCAATTTCCTTTCAGTTTTTCTTTTTTTTTTCTTTTCCTTTTTTCTTTTTGTTTTCCCGATTTCCTTTTAGTTGTTGTGTTGCTCTATTATTTATTTTCTTTTTTTACTGCTTTGGTAGCTCTGAATCACTTATGTGATTTTATTATTAATGGACTTAGGCTGCTCTATCTGTTGGATGATTGAAATTTGATATCTGGGGCTGAGTGTAGTGCGAAAATAAAATTTCTTGTCACTTTTTCGTATCCTCTTTCATTCTGGCAAGATACTTCACATCTATTACAAGGTTTTTCAAATAAAATACTTAACAAAAAATGGCATCTACTACAAGGTTTTCTTTTGACACTATAAAACAAATTGATTCTTGCTATTTGAGCTAGATGTAGTGCGACTGCTAGTAGTTGAAACTTGAAACTTGATTTGCCATTTGTTACTTGTAAAGAAGAAAAATAAAATTTAGCAATATAGTTGTTAGTGATGTAATATAATAGTATGAAAGTTTGATTAATTTGCATCACTGTTATAAATAGCGGTAAATAGCCCCGCAATAGCGGCGCTAATAGCTTTAGCGGTCCCTTCCCGCAACGCTATCGCCCGTGACACTATCGTCCAATAGCGGTGGCATATTACGGAATATGTCTGTTCGTAAAAACGGTCAATAGTGTGTCATAACGGTAAATAGTGAACGATTGCATTCGAAATTTGCTTTTTGACTGCTATTTAAAAGCGGTTTGAGCTTATTTTTTAAAAATTAAACTCAAACATTGACCATTGCATTCCACCGTCTCCTGTGATTTTCAGCATGCTCCCGTCACCTCTCATAGGCTCTGGCACGTACCTTGATACTTCCTCTTACATCCTTCACCGCGAGCTTCTCTTAGGGCAGTTCTGTCACCACTAAGCTTTTCTTCTCGAAGACGATAACTTTTTAACTCTTCCAGTCATCTTCGGTATTACATGATGGTTACATGTCTATTTCATGTTTAGGATCTCTTTAAATCATCTAATATGTACTTTTAGATTTTTTGGATTTTTCTTTAATATTTTTAGTATTTATATATATCTAAATTAGACCGCTATTTAACTTTGCGCCTTTTACCGCTATTTTGCCGCAATAGCCCGAAATAGCCTTAGCGATGCCTCACCGCTGCGTGACGCTATCCACTATCGATAACCTTGATTTGCATGATTAAATAAAAAATTTTGCGTGAAATTTTAATTTTTTATTGAGTGTGCCTCGCTTCACTCGGGCGCGCGCATCGAATTGCGCATTGCGCACGTGCGCGTAAACTGACATTGCGTCCCGCATTGCGCCTCGCGCATTGAAAACACTGGTTATAATATATGAAATTTGCTAATTTTGAAGTATGTATAACTAATTGTCATTGGGTCAGAGTAGATGAAAATGAAATAACCGCGCATTATAGCCCATGAAAAGTACGAATTTTGAAGTATGCCAAATAATTACCTTTAGATTGAATCAACATAAAATGGTAGAAGTCGTATGTAGTTCATAGAAATCGTGAATTTTGGAGAAAGAACTTTATGGCTTTTGGAGCGAAACAAATAAAAATTGACAAAATAATGGATTATAAACCACAAAAATTTGTGAATTTTAAAATACGCCAATAAATTGGCATTAGGTTGAAACAGTTAGAAATTGGAAAAAATCATGACTTATAGCTCATGAAATTTAAAAATTTTAAAGACAACAAAACTTAATTGCTATGGGTTTGAAGCAGATGAAAATTGACAAATATTGTAAATTGTAGCCTTTGAAAATCCCGAAACAAACAAAAGTAGATAAATTGTAGGGTCCTGTTTTTGCTTATGTATACCAAGTGTAGGATCATGACTCCTAAGAATAGAGCGTGCTCTTATAAAAATCTGTGGAAGTTTTACACTCAAACACTAGAGAGTGAGTTTGCAAGTAGATTGTAAATTGTAAAGAAAAAATGTCAATCTCAGAAAGTGAACATCATAAACACAAGCATGTATACTGGTTCCACTTCCCTGGTGTACATCCAGTCGCCAAGCAAATCCCGCTTGAGAGTTTTCACTATGATTTTGAAACCTTACAAAATCAAAAGCAAGCCTTATCAATTTGCAAGATCATGCAAATTACAACCCAATTGACAAGACCATGTCAATCGTCAAACCGATCTCTAGATCAAGAGATCAACCCTCTCAAACCTGAGAGAACCTTCCTTGAAACAATGTACAATTCCAATCCTATAAGCCTTGATATAGATGTGAATGTGTAACAGTGGCTTATCAATCTTTTTAACTCTCTGAATATTGCCTAAACAAGCTCTAAGAATGATAGGAACAAAGGCAAATATCAGAAACTTTCTTTTATGAAAAAACAGATCGAAAAACTGAAAGTTTAGAGAGTTAATTTGCACAATATGTGAATCTTACAAGTGTAAAACTTGATGCTTGTTTTCTGATGTTTAAACCTATTTATAGCCTCTGAAATGACATAATTTTAAACCTAATTAACGTTCACAAAATGGCTATAAACAATCACTTATTTAAAACCTGAAATCTGAAAAAACTGCATCTGTAGTCGACTACAAGTCATAGTAGTCGACTACACTAAGTCTAAACAGACTCTGTGAAGTCAGAAAATTGCTTAATAGTCGATTACAAGGCATAGTAGTCGACTACACTGTAAACTCAAAGATTCTGGAATTTTTTTCAGTATTTTGGCTGTAATTTTCTCATTCGATATCGGAATGAGATGATTTAAGATTTGTTGGAAAGCTCTTGAAGAGACCTACAATTTTGGTCTTTTGAGTTCTTTTAGATTCGAACTCCTAAGGGGTATAAATAAAATGTTTTAAGACTCATTCAATATCTATATAAACTCTAATGGCTAATATAGGAGATTTCTATTGTTAACCAACACACTAAGCATGTGTTAGTGTGTTCTAACATTATGTGTGTGCATGTGTGTGAGTGATCAAGGATTGTACAAATTTCTAAGCAAAGAATATAAAATTATATTTTGACAATAAAGTATATCTTTTTTTTTGCTTCATTTTGCCTTGAACTCATCTATGTCTTGAGTATCTCTTTGAATATAATTGTTGATATAGCTCTGATACTGCAAAACAAATATTAGCACATAATACACACACACCATATAATATTTGTTATCATCAAAATAAACTAATCTTGGGGTCAAGATTCCTAATATTCTCCCCCTTTTGATGATGACAAATATATGTTATTAAGATATAAAAATTTTAATCCCCTGCATAAAATCATTAAATAAAATCTTTTACTCCCCTTGCATCAAAGCATCAGTAAAAAATTTAAAATTTTCTATATAACTCCTCCTTTGTCATTAGCAAAAAGAAATAATCATAATTCTAGTTAAAGTTTTCTTTTCCCGGGTACCTTAATAAAAATATTAAGCACTTTCGTACCCTTTTATATTATATCATTAGGATTTTTGCCCTTAGGAATCCAAATCCATTTGGAATTTGGTTTCCATTTATTATATTTATATTATATAATTATCATTAGGTAAAAACAAAAGGAATTGCGCAAAAATCACAAGTTACAGCCTAATAAAAAGTTATGAATTTTGAAATATGCATAATCGAATGGATACGATTACTAATATATTCTTGGTTACTGATATCTTTTTGCACCCCTAGGTTTAGCCCAATAACAATTGCGAATTTTGAGGTAAGAAAATTTAATTTCCCTTGGGTAGAAACAAACGGAAATGAACCATAATTGTGGATTATAATCCGTACAAATCACGAATTTGAAATCATGCACAATAAATTTCCATTGGGTTGAAGCAGAAGAAACTGGATAAAAATTGTGGGTACCCATCAAAACTATATGGAATTTTAAAGTATGCGTAATTAATTAATTGTCATTGGATCAAAACTGACAGACATGGACACAATTTATGGTTACAGACCATGAAAATCACTGAGTTTTAAAGAAGGAAAGCTTAGTTGTTGTTGGGTTGAAAGGGATGGAAATGGAAAAACTGGTGGCTTATCGTAAATTTTAGACTACACATAATTAGTTGTCTTTGGGTTGAATGGGACCCAAATGGACAAACATCGTGTATTTTTATGTATATTTTTAACATTGTAATATATCGTTGAGTATTCTATCTGGTTTAATAAAGTGACCTGTAACTTTTGTCTCAGGGAATGGAATGTTCTGTTCCACCAGTTATGGCCAAATTCCACTACAACACAAATTCCTCTTTAGGGTCAGCTTGACAAGTGCATGGAGCTCTATTCATAGGCTTCTAAGTTATCTTATTATTACTCTCAGATATACTTCTATTTTGTATTACTTTTTGCGACTGGGATATGTATCTTGGCCGATATGTTTCGATAGAAAAAACATGAAACCCGCTGATTTCTTTTTCCTTTTTTTGAATTTGAGGATTATTGCTTAGTTACTAATAATTTGGGTACACACTCAATGTGCAGATGATGCTGAAGAAGAAAGTGATTGAAGTTCATTGTTCTTGGCTTATTCTTCCATGGCTATATAGTTGAAGCTGAAGATGAAAACTTGCACACTGATAATTTAGCAGAATTGGTAGCATGTGTAGTTTTTTTTTTTAATTATTATTATCTGTAGGCGAGTGAGCGTTATTGTTTATTATCTCACTGGATATCTTCACGTTTCTCGCATATTTTATGCATTGTAGCACTAAATAATATTTGTTGTCTTGCGTTAATATACAATTTGATTTCTGATCACCAGAGCTATAGGTTGGGATAGAATTTACATTCTTGAATGTGTTAAATGTTTTCTTAGTAGAATATTATGTGTTGCATTGTAGACTGTTATTAAATCTTTTTTATTTGGCAAATATAAAGCAACATTGATTGTGTTAATATAGTCTTCTTTTGTGCATCCGAATGAGTTAAACATATTTAACTCAAGAAGGATGAGCATTTTAGAATTAGAATTTTCTTAGAGAATTGCACGTGCAATAAACATTTAAACTTAATTATCATAAAATTTATGTAAAAACGGTCACTTTTATACCTTATGTTGTAAAATTAATGTATTTTGGTGTAGCAGTTTATGCGGTAAACTATAAAATAGAGTAGAGAAAGTAGACGAGAAGTAGAGAGAATTTTTATTTCATCAATCTTTTCTTACAAAGTAAGGTAGGAATATCTCTATTTATAGACAGATTAAAATGATGATATATGAATCATATTAACTACTTATTAATAAACTTAGTCATTCTAGAACATGTATTGTGTTGTTCTAAGAAGAAGGTTAATGTACTAGAGGAATATCAAGGGGTAATAAATGTATCAATCTTCTCGGGAAACTAAATGGGCATCTATATTATTTAATTGTTTTATAACACTTCTCTTTGGATGTCCAACATTACACAAAGAATATGCTTTGTTAAAACCTTACTAGGAAAAAGCCCTGTGGGAAAATTCTAGTGAAGGAAAAAGAGTACACTATTCTTGTGTATTAGTTTCTCCCCTTGATTCAAATATCATTTGAGATCTTTCAACCGACGCATTCTAATATTTTTTTATCAATTTCTCAAAAGTTACAGTCGGCAATGCCTTGGTGAATAATCTGCCAGATTATTACTCAATCGAATTTGTTGCACAACAATTTCACCATTTTTTTGTAAATCATGTGTAAAGAAGAATTTTGGTGAAATGTGTTTCGTTCTATCTCCTTTAATATATCCTCCTTTTAATTGAGCTATACAAGCTGCATTGTCTTCAAACAAAATAGTTGGAGGATTTTTATTTTCAGGAGACAATCCACTATTTTTCCGGATATAGTGGATCATTGATCTTAGCCAGATACATTCTCGACTGGCTTCATGAATTGCTATTATTTCAGCATGATTTGAAGAAGTGACAGTAATTGATTGCTTCGTAGATCGCCATGAAATAGCGGTATCACCACATGTAAATAAATAATCAGTTTGAGATATTGCTTTATGCGGGTCAGATAAATACCCAGCATCAGCATATCCAAGCAATTCAGGTCGAGAATTATAAGAATAAATAAGCCAAGATCAGTTGTTCCTTGGAGATAGCGAAAAATATGCTTTATACCGTTCAAATGTCGTCTTGTAGGAGATGAACTAAATCTTGCTAATAAATTCATAAAAATGATATATCTGGTCTTGTACAATTAGCAAGATACATTAGTGCACCTATTGCACTGAGATATGGTACTTCAGGACCAATAATCTCTTCATCTTCCTCTTTTGGTCTAAAAGGATCCTTCGTAAGATCAAGTGACCTGACGATCATTGGGGTACTTAATTGATGTGCTTTATCCATGTAGAACCGCTTTAATACCTACTGGGTATAAGCAGTTTGGTGAACAAAAATCCCATTTTCTAAATGCTCAATTTGTAAACCAAGGCAAAATTTGGTTTTCCCAAAATCTTTGATCTCAAATTCTTTCTTCAAATATTCAATCGCATTTTGGAGTTTTTCAGGGGTTCCAATCAGATTAAGGTCATCAACATATACAGCAATGATCACAAAATTTGACACATTCCTTTTTATGAAAACACATGGACATGTAGGGTCATTTGTATAACCTTCTTTGACTAATCATTCACTAAGACGGTTATACCACATTCGTCCAGATTGCTTGAGTCCATACAAAGATCTTTGCAACTTAATGGAGTACAATTCTCTAGGATTTTATTTACATGCTTCAGGCATGCTAAATCCTTTAGGGATTTTCATATAGATATCATTATCTAATGTTCCATTTAAGTAAGCAGTGACTATGTCCATCAGACGCATATCAAGTCTTTCATGTACTGCTAAACTCATAAGATATCTAAATGTAATTCCATCCATTACTAGAGAATATGTCTCATCATAATCAAATCCCGGTGTTTGTGAAAATCATTGGGCTACAAGTCTTGCTTTATATTTCACAATTTTATTTTTCTCATTTCTTTTCCTCACAAATACTCATTTATATCCTACTGGCTTTACACCTTCATGTGTTTGGACTACAGATCCAAAAATTTTCGTTTAGCCAGTGAATCTAATTCAGATTGGACCATTCATCAACCGATCTCGGTTCATGATCCTCGTCTTCTTCCATACTATCAAGTGTTACATTATATGCAAATACATTATCGATAATTACTTCTCTTCGGTTCCAACTCTTTCCCGTAATGACAAAATTTATTGAATTTTCTATAGTTTCATTCTTTTCAGGAGTTGGCTCTTCAGGAGCGACCTCTTCAGGGGATTGAATTTTGTCATTAGTAATATTTTGAGCATTCGATCCTCTTTTCTTTCAAGGATTCTTATCTTTGGAACCAAGAGGTCTACCACGCTTCAGGCGTGCTTTAGATTTGTTAACACTTTTAATTTTTCCTTCTGGGATATCAATTTTAATCGGAGCATTTTCTGCTGGAATATGCGATTTAGTAATTCTTCTAGAATCACTAAAAGCATCCGGTAATTGGTTTGTAATTTTTTGTAAATGTATAATCCTTTGAACTTCCAGTTCACATTCTTTTGTACGAGGATCAAGAAAGTCTAATGATATTTTCCAAGTAATTTTTCTTTTTTAGTTGATCTTTACCTCCCCCTAATGTCGGGAAATATGATTCATCAAAATGACAATCTGCAAATCTTACAATAAATAAGTCACCTGTTAATGGTTTAACATATTTAATTATAGAAGGTGATTCATACCCGATATATATCCCCAATCTTCTTGAGGGTCCATTTTAGTATGCTGAGGCGGTGCAATAGGAACATATACCGCACAACCAAAAATTCTTAAGTAAGAAATATTGGGCTCATGGTCAAAAACTAATTGTAAGAGAGAATAAGTATGATAACTTGTCGGCCTAATTCTCACAAGTGTTGTTGCATGTAATATAGCATGTCCCCAAACAGATAGAGAAAGTTTAGACCTCATTAACAATGATCTTGCAATTAATTAAAGTCGTTTAATAAATGATTTGGCTAGACCATTTTGTGTATGAACATGAGCTGCAGAATGTTCAACACTTATTCTAATAGATATGCAATAATCATCAAAAGCATGTGATGAATATTCACCAACATTATCTATACGAATTTTCTTAATGGGTTAATCAGGAAATTGTGTTCGCAATTTAATTATCTGAGCAAGCAATATTGTAAACGCCAGGGTGCGACTTGATAATAAACATATATGTGACCATCTTGTTGATGCATCAATTAGTACTATAAAATATCTAAATGGTCCACATGGTGGATCTATAAGCCCACATATATCACCATGAATTCGTTCTAGAAATGCAGGGGATTCAGTTCCCACTTTCGTTGGGGATGGTCTAACAATTAACTTCCCTTGGGAGCAAGCCACACATGAGAATTCATTAGAATTTAGTATTTTTTTGATTTTTCAATGAATGACATGTGAGTTTGTAGTTATTCTCCTCATCTTTATAGAACCAAGATGTCCAAGGAGATCATGCCAAATCATAAAACCATTGGGATTAGTAGACTTCTGGTCTTCAACGTGATACATTTCAGCTGCACTTATTTTTGTATAATATAAACCAGAAGATAGAGAAGTCAACTTTTCTAATACGCATTTTTTTCTCAGAAATGGTATTTGTAATCAATAAGTATTCACCATTTGTCTCATTCATCGGCTCAATATGATATCCATTTCAGCGGATATCTTTAAAACTTTACAAATTTTTTCGAGACTTTACTGATAGTAGTGCATTATTTATGATAATCTTAGTTCATTCGAGGAGAAATATAGTGGCTCTTCCTGAGCCATCAATCAATTTAGCACTACCACTTATTGTGTTAACATTTGTTTCTTCCATTTTCAAATGAGAAAAGTACTTTATGTTTTTAAGTATAGTGTGTGTAGTAGCACTATCAATGAGACAAATATCATCATCACCATTGTTTGATCCTAAATATGCATTCATTTCTTCTTTAGGAAAAAAATGACAAAAAAATTACAAACAAAAGTAAATATCAATAAAGTCCATAAATTACAAAATTCATAAAAGAAAATTACATAAAAGATGCGAAAATAACAAAATTTAAAATGTCGGGTATTTTCCATGGGATCATTTCGCAACTTCAGGTTGCTCAAGGAAATCAGCTACATCGAGGCATGTGATATCATCAAGATCATCATAAATATTATTTTGATCAATGAAATTTGTCTCGGTATTTTTCCCTTTCCCTTTTAATGATGTCTGATAGAGGTCAACAAGATATTTTGCCGTACGACAGGTATGAGACCAATGACCTTCTATTTCACACCAGTAACATATTTCCTCATAATGTTTCTTTTCTTTACTTTTCTTATCATTATTGTCCCACTTCTGAGAGTTGTTTTGTCTTTTTTTCACGGTTATGATCATTGTGATTATAAGGCACATATTTGCCACGACCTCATCCACGACAACGGTTATGTCCTTGGCCTCTTCCACGGTCATGTCCACGCCCACGACCATAAATTTGAGATTGAGTTGCATTCGCTTTAGGAAATGAGCTAGCACCAGTAGGTCGGGATTCATGATTTTTTAATAATAATTCATTATTTTGTTTAGCCAAAAGGAGGCATGAAATCAATTCGGAGTATTTCTTAAATCCTCTCTCTCGATATTTCTGTTGCAGGAGCATATTTGAGGCATGAAAGGTGGAGAATGTTTTTTTCTAACATATCGTCATCAGTGACATTTTCTCCACACAATTGCAATTGAGAGGTAATTTTATACATTGTAGAATTATACTCACTGATTGATTTAAAATCTTGTATCATTAAGTGAAGCCAGTCATACCGGGCTTTTGGGAGCACGACCAACTTCAGGTGGTCAAATCTCTCTTTCAAATTATTCCATAGAGTAAGTGGATCTTTCACACTTAGATATTCAGTTTTTAATCATTCGTCCAAATGATGGCGAAGGAAAATCATAGCTTTGGCACAGTCTTGATTTGATGTCTCATTTTCTTCCACAATAGTATTTTCAAGACTCATTGCAGCAAGATGCATTTCAACATCTAACATACAAGATAAATAGTTCTTTCGAGAAATATCAAGAGACATAAATTCTTGTTTTGTAAGGTTAGTCATAGTGAAAATGAATTGAATTGGAAAGAGAGATTTTACCTCAAAGGTTTACCCAAAATATGAACACGTGGCCATGATGAATCTAATGGACTTGAAATGGATTATTTCAATGGTAGAGTCTTGTGCTGATAACGTGCTGTAAAACTAATGTATTTTGGTGTAGCACTTTATGTGGTAAACTATAAAATAGAGTAGAGAAAGTAGACGAGAAGTAGAGAGAATTTTTATTCATCAATCTTTTCTTACAAAGTGAGGTAGGAATACCTCTATTTATAGACAAATTAAGATGATGATACATGAATCATATTAACTACTCATTAATAAACTTAATCATTCTAGAACATGTATTGTGTTGTTCTAAAAAGAAGGTTAATGTACTAGGGGAATATCAAGGATTAATACATGTATCAATCTTCTTAGGAAACTAAATGGACATCCACATTATTTAATTGTTTCATAACACCTTAAAGTTTCATCAAATTTTGGAAGATTGTCTATGATAGTTGTTGTTTTTATACGTGATATTTTATCTTACCTTATTTGAAGTAGGATAGAGAACATATTTCCATTTGAGTAACATTGCTATTTTCATAGATAATATAGGATTTTGGTCTAAATGGAAGTTATTTTTAGCTCGGCAAAAATCAGACCGGATTTGAGCTAGTTTTTTCAGTTCATATTCTAAATCTTAAACTAGTTTTCTTTTGAATCGACCCTCTTTAAGATAAACTTTGACCGGATTAGGGTTTGGTATTAATTTTCTTACTAGCATAATCCAGAAGGCGTCATCAATTGTCAATAATCAAAGAGTTGGTATATACCAGAATAAAAAATGATGCGTACACAAAAACTATTAATACTAATTTCGTGCGTTTAGTGTTCAAATTTCAAACACTAAAAACCCCCACGGCCACGTCACCCCTTTAATGACGATTCACTCTTTTTTAGTCATGTGGTTCGTAACGTATCGGACGACACGGTGACCTGAGATATATCACACGTGTCCTTCTTACGTAATCCAATAAAAAAAAAGAGCGAAAAAAGTAAAAATTGGGCGAGAAAAAAAAAAGTTAAAAACAGTGCTTGGCTGAGCTCGCGAGATCCGAGACTCGCGTTCTTGAGATCCTGAAATCATCGTGGAACCAGAGAGAGAAGAGAAAGCGGGAGAGGGAGATGAGGAAGAAGCTCGGCACGCGATTCCCTGCTGTACGTAATCGATCGATTCGCCGTATTTTGTTGCTTGATCTGTTTTTTTTTCTCGTTAAATCGATGGAAATTTGATGAATTTGGGTAAATTTGGTGTAGTTTTATGTCGAAAGTTTGGATCTTTATCGGATCTGATCATTTTTATGCGATTTAAGGTTGATTTAAGGTGATTTAGCTCCTTTATAGGAATATATAGATCTGTGATTGCGTAACTAGATTAGAATGAGTGAATTTGTGACTTTTGATATGTTCTCCTTCATGTCTTTAGATCTCTAGGTCTTCTTCTTCTTCTTCTTTTTCTTTTTTCTTTTTTTTTTTGTTTTTTTGGGGAAGCGGATGCAATTTTATAGTGAAATCTGTGGTTTTTTTGGGGGGGTCAGGAGCTGGTTCTATCTGATTTGGTAGTCTAGTTGTTTGAGACAAGCAGATTTTGAGCATTTGTGATGTTTGTTGTAAACTTTATGCGGGCAAAACTTTTTTTTTTTCCTTCAGAAATTAGAAATTTGTTCTGTTACAGAAAACAGTTTTAATGTATATCTGTTTATTGGGAACCATGAATTCGGTTGTTGTTTTTTTTGTCATGTTTGAGTTGCTTCTGTCGGTGTTTATGAATATTTAGAAATTTATTTGCTGATCTCGGTACAGAGTTGAACATTTTATGATTTATGGTAAATTTGGTTGGGGATTATAGGGTTTCTCGAGTCCACCATTCTCATATAGGTGGTTCCCCATGTTGTGTTAAGATGAATTCTTGTTTTAAAGAGTAAATATGTCACCTTAGGTTATTTCTATGTCTTTGAAGCTGAGATGCTCGTAGATGATCATAATTTTTATACTTGGATTGTTGATTTTTATGAACTGGGTCTTCATATGTTCTTGCTTTCTTTTTATCGTAATGTTGCCGGTTGACTGTGAAGTGAAATTAGCATACGTTGGAGATCCGTTTTGCAACACATTGAGACGCATGGGTTGATGTCACATAAAATCAAATGAAAATATTGCTGCTTGAATATGAACTGAAAGGAAATATTTTATATGGATTAATTTCTATGTTTACCGCCCTCACTCGTTATGCTGACTTAACTTTATCAGTTCGTGACTGATTGATTACTGGAACGATTGGATACAATCTAAGTTGTATTTTTTCTATGTGCCCTCAGTCACGAATAAAGAAGATAATGCAAGCTGATGAAGATGTTGGCAAGATTGCATTGGCTGTCCCTCTTCTTGTTTGTAAGTTATATTAATGATTAATCGTTATCTCTTACATGAATATGTAATCTGATTGATGATCACACCGAGCTCTCTGATCAAATTAAAATCCTAATGCCTAACATTTTTCTGGATTTTTGATTTTTTTTTGCAGCAAAAGCTCTGGAATTGTTTCTCCAAGATCTTTGTGATAGGACTTATGAAGTTACTCTCCAGAGAGGGGCCAAGACAGTAAACTGCATGCACTTGTAAGCTGAACTTGAACCAGCCATGCACGGTTCTTTTCCTTTGACAGCCACTGCATAGGTCAAACTTATACTAATCTGTTGAAATTTCCAGAAAACAATGCGTGAAGATGTATAGTTCGTTTGATTTCCTAAGTGATGTTGTTAACAAGGTACCGAATCTTGGTGGTGCTGAATCTTGTGGTGATGAGAAAGGAATTTCCCGCAGAAGGTAAACTGCTTAACATTCCTGATTTTTTGCACTTACTTTACAAGGAACACCAAGCAACTGATTAGTAGTCGTATATTCTCAGAAAAACATTACCAAATGATGGAGATACAGTGGCAGATGAAGAGATCAGGTCCCCAAAAATGGTAATCATCTACAAATTACGTGACAAGTAGCTGGTTATTTATTATTTATCATGAGTCAAATTACAAATATGCCCCCTGTATTACAATGGTGTTGCCATCTAGCCTCCCTAAACTATTTTGTTAGCGTTCACGTCTTTGAGCCTCTGACCTCAATTTAGAGGACAATTTAACTATTTTTTTTCAGTTGAACTGAGGGCAATAGGTAATCTTAAGATATTGTCAAGTGATTCCTATATAGCATCTTAAGCAAATGAGAGAAATAATATCGATAAATAGTGTGGTATAAGTTATTATACACTCGTACTACCAGGGGTGTATCTGCAAATTAACCCTTACTGTTTTTGTTGTTACTTTTGAGTTGAGCTTAAGGAATTAATCAATATGGCAGGCAATGAGGGGTGCACATTTTAGTGCAAGTCCAAGAGGAAGAGGACGAGGCAGAGGACGAGGAAGAGGGCGGCCCCCTAGTATAAGAACAATGGAAATGCATAAAGAGCACGCCGATGCTTATATGAAGTTTGAAGATGATAATGATATGTCCCCTGATCATGGAGAGCCTCATTCCAAAGATATCGGAGGCGTAGAGAAGGAAAATGTTGCTCAGAGTGCAAATCCCCCTGAGATTGTGGAGGAAACTAAAAGAGACGAGCCTGCAGCTTGGCCTTTACCTGATGAGGCAGCAAAGATGGGCATAGCCCCGTTGAGCGTTGTAAATTTAAACATGCATATTGATGAGGATGAGGACTACGACAATGAGGATTAAGGAAAATTAAAGAGCTCCCTCTTTTGTGTGTACGCTTCTAACAATGTACTTGCTCTGTAATCGTTAGTAGTTAGCTGATGTTCTTCTTTGCCTACCCTCTGTAATTTTATATCTGCGTTATCTGAAGATTAGATCATGACGACATACTGAAAATATAAATCAAGATTATGATACTGCTAACAGTTTCTTTCAGAGAAACTCGTTCATCGCCCTCGTATGTATTTCCAGTGATCGATGAGCAACCGTGAGATCAATAGTAACAACCAATCTCTTATAATCCAACATAATAATACTACAATGCTGAATACAGATCACAATGATAATGGGGATTGAAATTGAAACTGTTCTACAGCTGCTCAATTTCTTTTTATTTTCTCGATAAAAATAGCGTCATCGCTCAATTGCTATGTTCACACAATTCAAGAACTTGGCTTCGTCTCTGGAAGAAGTTTTCTAACTGCATTAGCGAGATCTATGACATGCAAATCTTCACATCCTACAAATTGAAAAGGGTAATATATAATAAGAATGCAGGCTTGATAAATCCACATCTAAGAAACAAAACACTCACCATGTTGCTTCAACGCCTCGTCGAGCTGGAAAAGGTAGTCTCTGTTGGGTCCTGATGGTCCTTCAGCTTGGATAATTTGTCTACAAACATTTGCATAATATTGCTGTAAATGTCTAATAACTATCGGACTCTCTCTTATATTAAAAGAAAAGAAATGAGAAGAAATCCAAAAAAATAATGCTATATTTCTCGTCTATGTAAAGGAAACCATTCCACCTGAAGCTAATAGATGAGTAAAATTAATCATATTTTTACAAATATTATTGTTCCTTTTCATCTTTCTACACCAAAAATGAAGCTCAAAGTTGAAACCTAGGTTGTCTCTTGGCACCAAAGAGGTCGCATAGACTGAACTAATCAAGGGTTTACATGTTCAAGAAGCAATTAACTGAAAGAGTGAATAGTACAAAAATCAGATTGGCTAAACGGACTAGTTTCTATTGTTTATTTTAAGACAAATAATTAAGCTGCACATTTCTTCGAGACTACATAATCTTGCCAATTTGAAGTTGAGTGAAAGAACTAATGTTATCACATTTTCGTTTATTTTGCTTTAATAACAATTATTTTTTTTCCTTCAAAATTTGCGTTCTTGGGCTATATAACCTGTCATTTCTGTCTAATTTTTTTTTGTTTTGATGTGATGATAATTATTTTGCGTACTTCAAAATTTGCACTTTCCTTAAGCTAACGCACGATTTTTGTCCCTTTCCATCCATTTCGATCCAACGACAACTAGTTATGTGTACTTTAAAATTTGATATTTTCATGGTCTAACACACGATTTTTGTCAATTTTTTGTTTGTTCCGACTATTAAATTTTCAATCTTTAAAATTCGTGATTTTCACGAGCTACACCCACAATGTTTGTCCATTTTATTTGTTTCGACCCAATGGCAACGAACTATGTGTAGTTCAAAATTTGCTATAAACCTGAGTCTTGTCCATTTTCATCTGTTTCAATTCGATAGCAATTTTCTTTCTTCAAAATTTGTGATTTTCATCAGCTATAACCGAATTTTTTTTTCAAAATCTAGCTCTTCCAACCCAATAGCAATTAATTAGGCATACCTCGAAACTCACAATTTTCATAGGCACCCACGGTTTTTGTCCGTTTTCATTTGTTTTGACCCAATAACAATTAATTGTGTGTACTTTCAAATTCGTGATTTTCATGGGTTACAATCCCTAATGTTTGTCCATTTCCGTTTGTTTTGGTCCAATTGTAACTAAGATTTCTTTGTTTAAAATTCGTGATTCTTTATTCATAGCTCAGGATATATCTGTATCAGTTTAATTAAGCATACTTCAAAATTTGTGATTTTTCAAATGCTACAACCTACGAATTATTTCCAATTCAAAATTTTCAGGAACTATAATCCATAATTTTGTCCAATTTTGACGCTAGGACCTAACGATAATCAATTATGTGCACTTCAAGATTTACAATTTTTATGGGTTATAAATAATAATTTCATCAATTACCTTCGCTTTGATCGCACCGCAATTAAATTTTCTATAGTTAAAATTAATGATTTTCGTGGGTATTACCCATGATGAGTGTCCATTTTAGCGCCTTTTGATCTATTGGCAACTAATTATGTGTTCTTCAGATCTTAAAATTTTTCATGAACTATAACACATGATATTACGCATTTTCCTCCTATTTTCACCAAATAACAATTAATTACGTGTACTTGAAAATTCACGATTTTCATAGGATCTCATGATTTTTGTCGATTTTCGTCAATTCACTCCAATAGCAATTAAGTTTTCTTCCTTCGAAATTTGCAATTTTCATGCATTATAACCCACGATTTCGACCTAATGGAAATAATTTGCCTTAATTCAAAATTGGCACCTCTCATAAGCTTATAACCCACGATTTCTTTCCATCTTCATCTGTTTCAGTGCATGTCAATTAATTGTGCGTTTCTCAAAATTTGCGGTATCCATGGGTTATAAGCGATGATTTTTGTCAATTCTCATCTGTTTCAACCAAGTGCCAATTAAATAAGCCATCTTTAAAATTTTTGATTTTCATTGGGCTATAACCCACGATTGTCCATTTTCATCAGTTTTGAGCAAATGCCAATTAAGTGCTTTGACTTTAAAATTCACGAACTTTAGCCATGAATTTTGTCGATTTCCGTATGTTTCGAGTAATGTCAATTTATTAGCGTACTTTATAATTTGCACTTTTTATGGGATATAACCCACAACTTTTGTCCATTTTCTTTGTTTCAACCCAATGACAATTAATTAAACGCACTACAAATATTATGATTTTTATGGATTATAACCCATAGTTTTTGTCAATTTATATTTATTTCACTCCAATAGCAATTA
>BQKN01001082.1:79264-145245 GCA_022839385.1 Asparagus kiusianus | reverse complement strand
ACTGAATGCCAATTAAATTTTCTATCTTTGAAATTATTGACTTCAATGGTCTATAACACACAATGTTTGTCTATTTTCATTTGTTTCGACAAATGACTATTAATTTTCTATCTTTAAAATTAGTGAATTTCACGGTCCATAAGCCACAATTTTTGTCGATTTTTATCTGTTTCAACCTAAAGCTAATTTAGTCAATCTTCGCTTGCTTTGATCCAATGTCAGTTAATTGTGCATACATCAAAATTTGCGACTTTCATGGATGATTTTTGTTAATTCTCATCCTTTTCAACCGAATTCCAATTAAAATTTCTATCTTTAAATTCTTCATTTTCATAGACTATAACCTACGGTGTTTGTCCATTTTTGTTTGTTTCAACTCAATGACAATTAAATTTTCTATCTTTTCCATAGGCTATAAGCCACAATTTTCGTCGATTTTGGTCTATTTCAACCTAATGCCAATTTATTAGCGTACTTGCTATAACCCACAATTTTTGTCCATTTTTTTTGTTTCAACCCAATGATAATTAATTATACGTACTTCAAAATTTGTGATTTTTGTGGGTTATAACCAATGACTTTTGATAATTTTCGTTTCTTTCGCTCAGCAAATAAGTTTTATTTCTTCAATATTCGTGATTTTCTTGAGCTATAACTAACTGTTATTGTCTATTTTCTTTTATTTCGACCTAATGGTAATTATTTGGCGTACTTCATAATTCACACTTTCCACGGGGTGTGCACTTTAAAACTTGCGGTTTTCATGGATTATGAACCACTTCTATCTTTAAAATACTTGATTTCATGGGGTGCGCACTTCAAACTTTGTGATTTTTATGGGGTTATAACCCACGATTTTTGTTAATTTTAGTTTGTTTCAACTAAATGCCATTTAAATTTTCTCTTTAAAATTCTTGACTTTTCAAAGGCTATAACCAAGATATTTATCTTTGGTTTCAAATCCATGACAACTAAGTTTTCTTTGTTTAAAAGTGACAAGTTTCATGAGCTGATCAATTTTTGACCTAATACCAATTTATTGGTGTACTTTACAATTTGAAATTTTTATGGGCTACAACCCACAATTTTTGTCCATTTTTCTTTATTCCAACCTAATGTCATTTGATTATATGTGCTCCAAAATTCATGATGGATTATAATCTATGATTTTTGTTAATTTTTGTGTGTTTTGGTCATTTAAAAATTAAGTTTCTTTTTTCAAAATCAAGATTTTCCTAGCTATAACTTGGGGTGGGAATGGGCCGGGTCGAACCGCGAGCTGAACTGTCCCAACCCGATTTGGGTCTAAACTCGGCTCGACCCACACAGGGCAGGGCCTAGGGCCGGGCTCGACCATGCCCACATTGGCGGTAGTTCATGGGTCGAGCTAGGTTTTGATCCAGACTTAAGACCAAAGAAGCAGGCCCGACCAACCAATGGCCCAGCCCGGCCTAAAGTTGGTTTAATTATAAATATTTATTTTTTTAGTAAAAAGCAAATATGCCTCATGCCCTCAGGCAGCTAGGCTAGTGACAAAGTTTGACCTACTACCAGCAAGCAAGATTAGGTCGTAATCAGGCTTGCTGACAGCAAGGCAGCAATAATTTTTTGTCGATCTGCTAGCATGATTGCACCTAGCAAACTATATTGCACCTAGTAAACTATATTGCACCTAGCAAACTATATTGCAGGCCAATCTGGTAGCAGGCTAGCAACAATTTGTAGTAGACCAGCAACCTAGCTGGCAACAGGACCTGCATGCTATTGCAGGCTATAGTAGTGTTCTTGGCTTGCAGCCAATTAGCTTGGGGCCCCCTTGATTTGAGCTATGCTAAAACAGATAGCCAATGCCTTTCTCTTTTTAGCAATCCGCTGATTGTTAAAAAGAAAGAGCCCTCTTTCTTTTTTGCAAATATAGGCTCGGTTTTATAGCAATCAGCTTTGTTAAAAAGAGGGAGTGATTGATCAAACGAGTTGTCTCTCCTTTTAGGATTAGATGCCTAAACTAGGCATTTGATTGCTAAAAAGGGAGCAAACGACTCTCTTAGTCTCTCTTTGTTTCTATGTCAAACATGTTTTGAATTTTTTTAAATGAAGCCAGGGAACCTCTTCTCTCTACCATAAATAGGAGTCACTTCACCCTCCTATCTCACAACTTCTTCTATCAATCTATCTCATTCTGATTATAAAAAATCTCTTATACCCTCTATGCCAAAGTTACCTTAAGAAAAAAAATCTTCTATTATAAAATGGATCCCTACTCATCCTCCTCACAATAATCTCCCTCTTCCCCATCCATTGCCGGTAGAAGTGGTTGTACACATTTCTCACATTCTTAGTACTATTCACATGAAGCTAGTGGTAGTAGTAGTGGCCAAATGCATACCATGATTCTTACTACACTTATGCTCCCGCTTGCTACATTGTTGATTCCACTACTCGGTACCATTCCCTTTACCTATCCAGCAATAGCCACAGATACCTGCCCCTCTAGACTCTACTTCTAGATACTCTATTTCACTTTCTCAATGGAATGACAACAATCGTGTGGGCCGCTACTACCCGGTTCTGTCATGGGGAGACATTTTATCTTTTCTTATCCTCCACCTTGACCTCAACCTCCTCAATGTCCGTCTCCGACTTCTCAATCTTTAGATACTGAAGTTTTAGAGATGTAAATTGAAGAAGAAACAATTGAGGCAAATGAATTTGACAGAGAAACCAAGAGACTACAAGAGAGTCGTTTGCTCTCTTTTTTGCAAACAAATGCCTAGTCTAGACATCTGATGCTAAAAAGAGAGACAACTCTCTTTTTAGCGTAGCTGATTGCTATAAAAAAGAGCTTAGATTGCTAAAAAGAAAGCCATTAGCTCTTTGTTTTAGCACAACTCAAATTAAGTGGGTCCCCTCCTAATTGGTAGTAGACCAACAACACTGTTGCAAGCTACAGCAACACGCAGACCCTGCTGCCACAGTCCAGATTATGCAATCTGGCCTGCTGGTAGCATACCAGCAACAATTCCAACAAACTGTAGCAGACTAGACTGTGACCCAATCTATTCTGCTGGTAGCGGGCCAGCAACAATAGCCTGCTGCTAGTAGGTTAGACTTTGTCACCGGCCTACTAGTAGCAGGTCAGCCTCGCTGCCTGAGGGCCTAAGTCCTACTTATTTTTTGATGAAAAAAGTAAATATTTATAATTAAAATAAGGTTATCGATAGCGGATAGCGTCACGTAGTGGTGAGGCATCGCTAAGACTACTTGGGGCTATTACGGTAAATAGCAGTAAAAAACGCAAAGTCAAACAACAGTCTAATTTAGATATGTATAAATATTCAAAAATAAGAAAAATTAAAGAAAAATCTAAAAATGCATATTTGATGATTTAAAGAGATCCTAAATATGAAATAGATATGTAACTATCACATAATACCGAAGACGACTAGAGAAGTCAAAGAGTCATCATCTTCGAGTAGAGGAGCTGAGCGGTGAGAGGACTACAGTAGGAGGAACTCACGACAAGAGGAGGTGAGAGGAAGTGTTAAGGGAGGTGTCGGAGGCTGCGAGAGGCAGCGGGAATATGCCGGAAATCGCAGGAAGCGTTGGAATGCATTGATTGCGGGTCGGGTTTAAATTTAAAAAAATAAATTTCAAATAGCCTTTAAATAACAGTCAAAAAGCAAATTTTGCCTGCAATCGCCCGCTATTCACCACTATGACGAGCTATTGGCCGCTTTTGTGAACGGAAAGCACATATTCCATAATATATCATCACTTTGGGCGATAGCGTAGCGGGATGGGAACACTAACGCAATTAGTGCCGCTATTACGGTGCTATTTACCGCTATTTATAATAGTGGTTATTAAACCAATCGAATTGGGTTGGGCTGGCCCATTGATGGGCCGGGCTTATAGTGGGTCGGATCTGCTTCTTTGGTCTCGGGTCTGGATCAAAATAAAATCTAGCTCAACCCATGAATCACCACTAATATGAGCCAAGTTGGGCCCAGCCCGATGTGGGTCAGGCCAGGTTTAGACGCAAAGTGGGTTGGGCTGGTTTGGCCCACGATTTGACCTGGACTATGCCCAACTCTAAGTTTTGCGTACTTCAAAAGTTACAATTTTCTATATTATAACCAATGATTTTTATCCATCTTTGACTATTTCAATCTAATGACAATTAAATTTTCTCTTTAAAATTCGTGATTTTTATGGGGCGACCCACAATGTTTGTCTATTTTTGTCCTTTTCAACACAATGACAAATTAGTTTTCTACCTTTAAAATTCGTGAATTTCATGGACTATAAGGCATGGTTTTTGTTTGTTTCAACATAATTGTAATTTATGACGTATTTTAAAATTCACAAATTTTATAGGCTGTAGCCCATGTTTTTGGCCTGTTTTTTCTTCATTTCGACCCAGCAACAATTAATTATGCATATTTTCGAATTTGCTTCATGGTTCAATCAGGATTTTTATAAATTTTTGTGTGTTTTGCTACACTAGCAATTAAGTTTTTTTCTTTGAATTCGCAATATTTGTGGACTACCTACTATTTCTGCCAATTTTCTTTTGTTTTGACCTAAGGGTAATTTATTTATTGAAATTTAAGATTTGTAGTTCTCATGAGCTATAACGCACAATTTTAGTACATTTTCGTCTGTTTTGAGGCAATGACAATTTGTTATGCGCACTTAAAAAAGATGTGATTTTCATGGGTGTTCTAATAGAATATGCACTCCACAAAAACTGGCTATTGCATCCACATATAAAGGGGGTTAGTTGTAGTTTTTAACAAATGAATGAGGATCTACAATATTCTTGTTTAACACAATCACATAGTAATTGTTTGGGTACTTCAAATTCGCACTTTTCATGGGTCTATAACCCACAATTTTATCAATTTTTGTTTCCCTCGATTGAATAACAATTAAAAATTCTCTTTAAAATTCATGAGTTCCATGAATTATAAACCATGATTTTATCCATTTTCATCCGTTTCGATACAATTCCAATATATTGGCATACATTAAAATTCGTAATTTTTATGGGTTATAATTCACGAATTTTGTCCATTTTCTTTGCTTCTACCGAATGACAATATATACTACATACTTCAAAATTATTAATTTTAATAAATTATAACCCATAATTTTTATCAATTTTTGTTTATTTCACTCGAATAGCAATTAAGTTTTGCTTCTTCAAAATTCATGATTTTCTTTGGCTATAACCCACGATTCCATTTTCTTTTGCTTCGACCTAAAAGTAATTATTTGGCGTATTTTGAAATTCGCATTTTCCGTGGGCACCCATGATTTTTATCCATTTTCGTTTGTTTCGACCTAATGGCAGTTAGTTATACATATTTCAAAATTTGTGCTTTTCATGGATTATAACCAATGATTTTTGTCAATTTTCGTTCATTTCTACTGAATGACAATTAATTTTTTTCTTTAAAACTCGTGATTTTTATAGGCTATAACCCATAATGTTTGTCCATTTTCATCCGTTCTTACAATGTAATAAAGTTTTTTATTTTTGAAGTTTGTATATTTCATGGGCTATAAGCCACATTTTTATCAATTTTCATGTGTTTCAACCTATGGCAATTTATTGGTGTACTTCAAAATTTATAATTTTTATGAGTTATAACTCATGACTTTTGACCATTTTTCTTTGTTTCGACCTGGTGGATATTAATTATGCATACTTTAAAATTTGCAAGTTTTATGAATTATGACCCATGATTTTTGTCAATTTTTGTTTGTTTCGCTCCAATAGTATTTTTTTCTTTCTTCAAAATTTACAATCTTCGTGGACTATCCACAATTTCTGTCCATTTTTTTTTGTTTCGATCTAAAGGCAATTATTTAGCATATTTCAAACTTCGCACTTTTCATGGGCTTTAATGCACAATTGTTTTTTTCCATTTTCAACCAAATGGTAATTAGTATGAGTAACTTCAAAAATTGTGATTTTCGTAGGTTTCAACCCATGATTTTTGTTAATTTTGTTAATTTTGATTGAAAGAAAATTAGATTTTCTGTCTTTAAATTTCATGATTTCATGGGTTTTTAACCTACAATGTTTGTCAATTTTCATCTATTCCAACTCAATGACAACTAATTATGCGTGATTCAAAATTTACGATTTTCATGGGATCCATGAGTTTTGTCCACTTTCATCCATTTCGACCCAATGACTAAGAACTTGCATTTGATGGAAAGGAGTTAACTTACTTGGCCATTTCTTCAAGTGATGCCGGTCCCAAATAGTTTGGATTAATCCTTGGGTCAGGTGAAGCTACATATCTAAATGGGCTCAAAATTTCAGTATTTTCCCCCAAGTGCAGCCTAATATAGGCAAGGCGTTAGTTGCAGATAAACTCCTGTAGCATCTCTATTTTGAACTTACAATCCCTCTAGTCTTATTTTTGCAGATAGATCCCCAAATGATTTTTTGTACTCTTTTACACTTGGGGTCTGTTTAAAAAAATACTTTTCTCTTTCCATTAGGGTAAAAGAGTCAAAAAGTTTTCAGATTATCTATCTGCAAAAATAAAACCTGATGGATAGTAAGTTGAAAACAATGATACTATGGGGGGTCTATCCGCAATTAACTCTATAAAAAAATCATAGATTCAGTTCTGCAACTTACACCATAACTCCTTGTATAGTTGCAATTGTGGAATTGGGTTCCTGAAATAAGTTACATATCTACATTTGGTTATTTATTATCAAATAAAAAGATTGTAAGAACAAATATTTGCTAAACTTACAGTATAGAAATCGACATAAGCCTTTGTGTCATACTGCTTTTCCCTTACTTCAAGATACTGCAGCACCAATTAATTTGCTACTTGTCAATATGGAATTTTTCTTAAAAATGCAAGCTAAATATTGTTCAATATGTTATATGGAATTTTTCTTAAAAATGCAAGCTAAATATTGTTCAATATGTTAAGTACATAATTCAAGACATAGTGTTATGTATATCTCAAGAAAATAACTCATGGTGAAGGTATCTAAGTGCTATGTCTATGAATGAATCTCACAACTAAATCTTTTAGATGAGGAGTTTATAGAGAGATGAGAGAATTTTGCTGAGCTAAATATGAGATTGATTTGTAAAGACATAGAATTTGTTTGTTAAAGAGTTATATTTCTTGAGATGAAATTTTACTTTCATAGAGATATTATGAGGTCTGTAATTATGTTTCTGTACATAGATGTATCTATGAGTTGTGTAAAGAAACGACAGACAAATAGAGAAGCTAAACATTAGTGCATCTACTAAATTTTCTACATAGAAATGAGGGATTCCTTTATTCCACTAACCGTCTTTGAGCTGTGAGATGAGTGAAAAAGAGCTAGCAACGGTAGTTGTATAAAGAAGAAAAATTGTGCTAGGAGTAAAAAGCATGCACACTTCTTTTTGTTTATATTGGTGGCTAGAAATTAGACATTTACATATCAAAGACATGCTGCTAGGATTGTGGAGATGGATAATCCCAATAAGCCGAGAGATGAGTTATCTCTGTCATGATGAATTCATTCTTAGACTAGTAAGATCAGGAAGTATCTCCCCTATCATAAGTCAAATCTGGATTAAATCTTTCATTATTGAAGGCTAATTATGTCAAAAAAAACACATAGCAGTTTAATATGGAAAGGCTCTAATGGTTTGTTAACTTTGGTGAGTTTGCTAACAAAGAGCACAATTTGGAGAAATTAATGGATCCAAGAACTATGCACTTGTTGTTCTCTAATCAATTTAAGCTATAATTCAACCTAATAACTGCTGGTTTCAAGATGCCTACTGTACTAATCTAATATGCGTGCATATGACTCCAAAAGATGGTGTAATATCAAGTCAAAGATAAGGAAAAAAGGCCATAGTATACTTACTGATAGTGCAATCTCCTTATTTTCTTCTCCAGAAATTTTGTAGGCCATTCCCCACTGAAGTAATGCAAAAGTGAAATGGGGTTTGTTATCATTTAAAACAGATACCAACGTAAAAAAATAGCATAGGAATAAGAAAGGTTGTATTTTGCCACGTTCAAATATCTCACTCAACAAGAACATTCCGCATAAAGAAATGGTTTTGCTCTATATAGTGGAGGGTGTGATACATCAAGGTGCAAGTGGAGAAAGTTGTTTGCTCATTTTGCTTAGCATTGCTCCCGATCGGTAACTGCTCAAGGATCTGACACAAACCTTGATCAAAATTTCAAATTACATATGTTTTCTATTCAAGTACCTCAGTCGTCTGATGTGCATAGTCAATTCCCTATAAAGTATGTAAGGATAAAGTTATGCATCATACAAGAGTAGTCGAAAACAAACTACAAATCCTGAACAAGTTTTGCACTAAGCAACAAAGTTATGGGGGCCTTGAATTTTGGTTACCATTCATGAGGCTTTAGTTTCTTACAACACAAAATTAGCACAGAGTTTGCATCAGAGTTAGCATTACACATCATTCAAATACAATGCGAGGTTTTTAACTTCATAAATACTTAAATCTTTTTTAAGTCCATAATCACAATTCATCCAATCATATGAACTTTCCAAAATAAAAGTATATCAGACAAAAACCACCACCAGCTTAATAAGATTACTACGAAAATTAAAATGAAATAAATACCAATGTCACCCAATCCAGCTTCTTTCTTATCAGGTAACTCACACAACCAAATACTAAGACGGCAGAGTAATCAATCATCACCAGACCACAAAAAATATCAATCAAAACCCAATTAGAAAACTTGAAAAAGACAAAATTTTGAAAGAACCCAACAAATTAAGAAAAATGAAGCATACACATTTTTCTCCATCACAGGGCAGCAGAGTGACTGTTCTCCCAGGGAATGCAGGGGTCCCTCTGTGATCAGTGCTCCCTGAAAATCACAAAATTTATGTATTTATTTATTTGGTTTAATTACCGTCCATGGAAAAAGTAATAAAAAAAGTGAATTTATTATTATTATTATTACCTTGGTAGAAAAGTCTGCGGTATCCTTTGATGAAACCAAAGAGCTTCTCATCGTAGTTGAAGCCTGCCTTCCAAATTAGAGAACCATAGCCAAACACCCACATCGCCATTTTTATTTCTCACCTCTTTCTCTCTCCTCTTCTCCTGATACTAATAACTAGAGAGAGAGAGAGAGAGATGAGAGAGAGAGAGTAAAAAGAGGACGATAAAAATCCCCTGTTTCGTGTTGGCAGTGGTCAGCAGTCCAAGAGGATTGGCGTCTACACTCTCTTCTGT
Source organism: Asparagus kiusianus (assembly GCA_022839385.1). Classification (NCBI taxonomy): domain Eukaryota; kingdom Viridiplantae; phylum Streptophyta; class Magnoliopsida; order Asparagales; family Asparagaceae; genus Asparagus; species Asparagus kiusianus. The sequence goes on along the minus strand of BQKN01001082.1, from coordinate 135,968 downwards.
ATGGGCCTTGGGCTGGGCTCTTCGATGGAAGCCCATGTACACGTAACTATTTCTTGAGATTGTAACGGTGAAAAATAGGGCTGCTGGGCCTCATTTTGTTACCAGAAACGGCCCAACAAGTTGTTGTAGTATTTGTTCGTATTATTCAGTTGGTATGAATTATTTATTGTATTTCCTAAAAAACGAATTCCAGGTATATTATATTGTCTTCTTTATGATATATAAGTGTAAGTTCTAAAAACTTTAGGGTGCATAAGTGTTGCCAATATAAGTGAGGTTATACAGGTGCGAGAAAATTTGAGTGTGTATGAATGCTGCAAAAAAAAAAAAAAAAACAAGTAAATATATAAACGGAAAGTAGGGAAAACTATAGACTATTTAAGTACAGTTAAGCCATGTGTTAATATACATCTAATGTCATTATGAACCATGACATACTCCCATTCATACTATTAGTTAAGCCTTAAAAAACTACTGGCCATAAAAAGTTTGAATGTTCTCACGTGGGAATATTTTACGATCAGAACTCTTTAAGCATGAAGAGGGAGTAGGAATGAGGAAGAGACTAGCGTCTCATTTGTTGTGAAGCGCCATTGCGTAACTTCGGGACTCAGGAGTTACCAACACCAGACGAGTTATGTAATTGGGAGGCATTTTAGTCCCACATCGCTCGGGATAGAGAATTGGGAATGCGCTGAGTCTTTTAATAGCCTCTGGTCTTCAGCTGGGAGAGGCACGCAGCTGCGTGGTGAGCACAGAGCGAACTATTCTTTCGCCTTTTACTAAAGAATACCGTGTGCTCTCCACATCCAAGCAGCATACGCCATTTTTTGGAGGGTCCCTTTTCTCTGAAGAGGGCCCCAACAATTCCTAAAATTAAATATTTCATTCATGCTTTCTAAAAATAAAGCCACAAATACGTAATCCTCTTCTTTCGTTCTTCAAGAATCACACTATTGAGGTCAATAGTCAACACATCAGTTTGGATGCCTTCAATGAGCATCTCGCAGCTTTTAGAATTTCCCACATAAATGCTTTGGTTTCTTTCACACCAAATTGAATGCGCTGTAACGGCTAGAGCCAGTCTCTTAAAGTTGTGCATAAACCCTTTACCTTTCTAACCGTAATGAGTATCTCTTGAGGACGTGATCCCAATTGCATGACATCCAATCAAATTTAGCCCAGAGCATCATACTGTTCTAGACGTTCACTGTATATGAGCATTCAAAATAAATGTGTTGATGAGTTTTTTCGTTTCTTGTATAACAGAGCAAACAGAAATAGCCAAAAATTATGGGTTATAACTTACAAAATCACGACGTTTGGATTCTACAAAATTATTTGCCAATGGTTCGAAATGATGACAAATAGCTAAAAATAATGGATTATAACTCACATAACCATGAATTTTGGTTTCCACAAAATTATCCATGGGTCAAAATGACTAACAATGACAGAAAACGTGGGTTACAACTCTTGAAATCATAAATTTTGGCATTCGTAAAATTATTTGCCAATGGATCGAAACAACTAAAAGTGGCTAAAAATCGTGGGTTACAACTAACAAAATCATGAAATTTGGACTTTGCAAAATTATTTGCTAATGGTTCGAAATGATTAGAAATGCCTAATAATCGTGGGTTATAGCTTATGAGAATTTTGACCTCCTCAAAATTACTTACTAATGGATCGAAATGACTAAAAATATTTAATAATCGCATGTTATAGCTTATAAAATCTTGAATTTTGGCCTCCGCAAAATTATGTCGATGGGTTGAAACAACTAAAAATGACCAAGATTTGTGGGTTATAACTTATAAAATCATGAACTTGTACTCATCGAAATTAGTTCACAATGTTTCAAACTGACTATAATTGGCCAATAATCATGAGCTATAGCTCACTAAATCTTTAATTTTTTGCTTCCGTAAAATTATTTGTCAATGATTTTAAACGACTAAAAATGGCTAAAAATCGTAGGTTATAACTCACGAAAAGAAATTTTGGCCTCCACAAAATTTACTGCCAACGGGCCAAATTAATAAAAAATTAGCCAATAATCGTGTGGTACTCATGAAATCAAAAAAAATTAGCTACCACGAAATTATTTGTCAATGGGTCAAAATGACTAAAAATAAAAAATAAATCATGAGTTATAGCTCATGAAATTGTGAATTTTGGCCTCCTCAAATTGACTAAAAATGGCCTATATTCATGGGTTATAGCTCATGAAATTGTAAATTTTTATCTCTGTGAAATTATGTGCCAATCTGTCGAAACAACTAAAAAGGGCTAAGAATCGTAGGTTATAGCCCACAAAATCGTGAATTTTGATCTTCACGAAATTATTTACCAATGGGTTGAAATGACTAAGAATTGTGGCAAAAAATCGTGGGTTATAACTCTTGAAATTGTGAATTTTAGCAACAACATAATTATTTAGCAATGAGTTGAAACGATTAAATATTGCCAAAACTTGTAGGTAATAACTCATGAAATTGTAAATTTTGGCCTCTCTAAAATTATTTGCCAAATGGTCAAAATGACTAAAATTGGCTATAAATCATGGATTATAGCACATGAAATCGTAAATTTTGGGCCTCACAAAATTATTACCAACGCACCAAAGCAACTAAATACATTAAAAATTCTGGGTTAACTCACGAAATCGTGAATTTTTACAACTACGAAATTATTTGCTAATGGATTGAAATAGAAAAACATGACAAAAAAACATGGGTTATAACTCATGAAATTATAAAGTTTGGACTCTGCAAAATTATTTGACAATGGTTTGAAACGATTAGAAATGACCAAAAATCATGGGTAGCTCACAAAATCATGAAATTTTACCTATGCAAAATTTTTTGCTAATGGGTATAAACGACTAAAAATGGAATCAAATCAAGAGTCATGGTTCATAAAATCATAAATTTTGGCGGTCAAAAATTAAATATAACTCATAAAATTCTAAAGTTGGGCCTTCTTAAAATTTTTACCAATGGATCAAAATGATTAAAAATAGCCAATAATTATAGGTTATGTGAACTTTGGCCTCTACGTAATTATATGCCAACGGGCCAAAATAACAAAAAATGGTCGAGAATTATGTGTTATAGCTCATGAAATTATGAATTTTGAACTCCATAAAATTACTTGCCAGTGGGTCAAATGATAAAAAATGGCCAACAATCTAGAGTTATAGCTTATGAAATCATGAATTTTTGCCACCACAAAATTATTTGCCAATGGGTCGAAATGAGTAAAAATGACCAAAAATCATGGGTTATTATAACTAACAAAATTGTGAAATTTTGACTCCATGAAATTATTTGACAATGGTTGAAAATGACTAGAAATGACCAATAATTATAGGTTATAGCTCACAAAATTATAAATTTTAGCTTACAAAAAATTATTTGCTAATGGTTCAAAATGACAAAAAAGGCAAAAAATTAGGTTATAGCTCATGAAATTGTGAATTTTTGCCTACTAAAATTTATTTATCAATGGGTTAAAACGACTAAAATTGGTCGATCATCGTAGGTTATAGCTCATGAAATCATGATCTTTATCTCAAAAATTATGTGCTAATGGGTCGAAACAAAAAAAAATTGGCTAAGAATCATGAGTTATAGCCCACAAAATCATGAATTTTAATCTTTGCGGAATTATTTACGAACGGGTCAAAACAACTAGAAATGACAAAAAATCATGGGTTACAGTTTACGAAAGTGTGAATTTTTGCCTCTACGAAATTATTTAATAACAAGACAAAATGAAAAAAATTGACCTTATGAAATTATTTACCAACTGGTCGAAATGACTGCAATGGCAAAAAAATCGCGGATTATAGCTTATGAAATAGTGTATTTTGGTCTCCACGAAAGTATTTTCCAACCGGCCAAATTGACTGAAAATGGCCATGAATCGTAGATGATACCTCTCGAAATCTTAAATTTATTTACCAGCAGGTCGAATGACTAAAAGTAGCTAAAACTAATATATTATAGCTTATAATATCATGAATTTTGGTCTCCACGAAATTATTTGCTAATGGATCAAATGACTAAAAATGGAAAAAAAAAATCATGGGTCATAGCTTACGAAATAGTAAAATTTAGATTCCGCTAAACTATTTGCTAATAGTTTGAAATGATTAGAAATGGTCAAAAATTGTAGGTGATAGCTCATGAAATTATGAAATTTTGCCTCCACGATTGCTAGTTGGTTAAAATGACTAAAAATGTAAATAATTCATTGATTATAGCACATGAAATTGTGATTTCGGCCTTCGTAAAATTACTTGCCAGCATGGCGAAGTGACTAAATATTATAGCTCACAAAATTAGGAATTCTTGCATTGGAGAAATTATTTTTCAATAAATTAAAAAAACAAAAACCATCAAAATATTATGGGTTATAGCTCACAGAATTAGGAATTCTTGTATTGGAGAAATTATTTGTCAATAAATTAAAAAAACAAAAACCATCGAAATATTATGGGTTATAGCTCACAGAATCGTGAAGTTTGTACTCTTTGAAATTATTTACCCATGCTTCGAAATGATTTGAACTTGGCAAAATTTATGGGTTATAGCACACGAAATCATGAATCTTTACCTCTACGAAATTATTTGTCAATGGGTCAAAATGACTAAAAATGACCAATAATCATGAATTATAACTTACGAAATCATGAATTTTAGCAAGTAAAAAATTATTTACCAATGTGTCAAAATGACTAAAAATGAAAAAAAGTTTATGGGTTATAACTCATAAAATGTTGAATTTTGGCCACCGCGAAATTATTTGCTAATGGATCGAAACAACTAAATATGTCAAAAAATTATGGATTATTGCTCATTAAACCATGACTTTTTGCCTCCATAAAATTATTTTTTAATGAATTAAAATATCAAAAGTTGGCTAAATTATAGGTTATAGCTCACAAAATCGTGAAGTTTGACTCCACAAATTTTTTCAATGGTTCGAAATGACTAGAAATAGCAAAACATTATAAGTTATAGCTCATGAAATTATAAAATTTTACCATCTAGAAATTATTTGCTAATGGGTTGAAGTGACATAAAATTGCAAATAATCATGTGTTATAACTCATGAGATTATGAATGTTAGCAACCATAAAATTATTTGTCAATGAGTTGAAATCAGTAAAAATGGGGAAAAAATCATGTGTTATAGCTTATAAAATTATGAATTTTGGTCTTCTCAAAATTATTAACCAACGGGTCAAAACAACTTGAAATGGCCAATAACCATGGTTAATAGCTCATAAAATCGTGAATTTTAGCATTTATGGAAATATCTGCCAACTAGTTGAAACAACTGAAAATGGTTAAAAATCATGTGTTATAGCCCATGACATTATGAATTTTAGCCTCCATGAAAATATTTACCAATGAGTCGAAATGACTAAAAATAGCCAAAAATAATAGGTTATATAGTTTATGAAATCGTGAATTTTGGTCACCACGAAATTATTTGCCAATGGGTCAAAATGAGTAAAAATAGCAAAAAATTATGGGTTATGGCTCACGAAATTGTGAAGTTTGGACTCTATAAAATTATTTTTAATGGTTCAAAATGACTATAAATGACTAATAATCGTGGGTTACAACTCACCTAATGTTGAAATTTTGCCCACGTGAAGTTATTTGCCAATGGTTCAAATCAACTAAAATGGCTAAAACTCATGGGTTATAGCTTACAAAATCATGAATATTAGCCTCAGCTAAATTAATTACTAGTGGGTTGAATTGATAAAAAATAGCCATAATCGTGTGTTGTATAGCTCATAAAATTGTGAATTTTTAGTCACCGCGAATTTATTTGTCAGTAGGTTGAAACGAGTAAAAATAGGAAAAAAAAAATCATATGTAGCTTTGTTTGTTGGAAAATTGTGAGAAAATTTGAGAAATAAAATTTGTATTAATATTCCTAACTGACTTAGGAAAAGAATGAATACAATCTGTCACATTAATATCTTTCTAACTGATTTAGAAAAAGAAATTATAATTCTTCTCTATCGGTATCCTGATTTACAAAAGAAGAAAGTGATCAACAAAGACCCTCCCCTTTATTTAAAACTGGGTTCTTCTAATTGGTATTGATGGAAGCTTGAATCTTGTATCTCGTTGACGATCAGAACGCTTCACCTCGTGGAACTTGGTTGATTCCTCTTGATGGGATGAACTTGCAATGTAAGTTTAGAACTCTTAACGAGTTAATAACTCAGAGCGAGTTTAAAACTCTATAATAGAGTTGATTTGATCTAACCGAAATCGGTTTATAGCCAAGAATGAAGAAAACGCTCCAAGAATTTCTCCAAGATTCGAAATCTCCAAGACCCGAGGCCAAAGAAAGCTAACTCCGATCCTCCAAAGATAATCTGCTCAAAGATCCCCCCAAAAGATCTGCTCCATGCCCCCCAATGATGATCTGCCAAAAGATCCGATTTAAGCTGATTTTCAGCTATTTATAGGGGATTAAGGGGTGTAACCAACCCCTTAAATCGCTCCTAAGTGGGGTGTAATCCTCCTCAAATCATAGGAAACGGTTTTTGGAACCGTTAAATTTGTGTTTGAACGAGTCAAATGCAAAACTCGTGTTGTGGGCATGAACTCTGCGTCCTGGACTTGGGATGCAGAGTTGAGCTTTGCATTTGAGGCCAAAAAAGGCAGTGGTGAGCCTAACGTTTTATTGCTTGGAACGCAGAAATGAACTATGTGTTTTATTCTTAGAACGCAGAGGTGAGCACTGCGTTTTTTGAGTTGAAGAGACTATTGATTTGTAGTCTCTTTAGTTAGAACGTTACAAAGATTGCGATCTTCATCTCGACTCCATGGAATGTGAGAGTTGTCAGTTGTAACTCATGTTGATGATTGTGAAGGCCGTTGAATCAGAACTTCCATCGGTTGTTGTGAAGGTCGTTGAATTGTAACCTTCGTTGATTGTCGTGAAATTTTCCAAATTGTAGCCTTATGGAAGTCATCGAATTATAACTTCCATTATCAGTGCTTGGTGGGAATCAGCCATCTACAGTAATTTTTAGATACCCTACAAACTCATGAAATTATGAATTTTGGTCTTCTCAAAATTATTGATCAGTAGGTCAAAATAACTAAGAATGATCTATAATCATGAATTTTTACCTCCACAAAATTATGTGCCAATGGACCAGTACAACTAAAATTGGCTAAGAACTATGAGTTATAGTTCACAAAATCATAAATTTTGATCTATGTGAAATTATTTGCTAATGGGTCAAAATAATTATATATGATCAAAAATTATGGATTATAGCTTATAAAATTGTGAATTGTGGCCACCGCAAGACACAAGGTCAAAATGACTCATAATTGCCAAAAATTAGGGGTAATATCTTATTTGATTGTAAATTTTGGCTTTTACAAAATTATTTGCCAACTGAAAATGGCTAACGAGGATTACAACTCATGAAATCATGATTTTTTGCATAACAAAATTATTTGTCAACACCGGAAATGACTAAAAATGGTAAAAAAATCATTGATTATACCTCATGAAATCGTAAATTTTAGTTTTCACAAAATTATTTGCCAACAGGTTGAGTTAACTAAAAGTAGTCAAAATCGTGGGTTATAGCTCATGAAATTATGAATTCTGACCGCTGTGAAATTATTTGCTAATGGATTAAAATAATTAAAAATGGCAAAAAATTGTGGGACATAGCTCACAAAATTGTGAAGTTTGGACTTTGTTAAATTAATTACCAACGGTTCAAAATGACTACAAATAGTAAAAAAAAAATCATGGATTATAACTCAAATAATTGTGAATTTTGGTCTCTGTGAAATTAATTTCTATCAGGTCGAAATAACAAAAAAGACTAAAAATTATGGGTTATAGCTCGCAAAACAATGAATTTTGGCTTTTATAAAATTATTTGCCAATGGATCAAATTGACTAAAAACAATTGTGAATTTTAGCTCATGAAATTATGAATTTTAATTTCTAAAAAATTATTTACCAACCGATTGAAATGACTAAACAATGCCAAAATTCGTGGGTTTATGCTGCATGAGATCATAATTTTTGGACTCCATGAAATTATTTATCATTGGGTCAAAATGACTACAAGTGGCTAAAAATCTTTGGTTATAGCTCGTGAAGGCATCAAGTCTGGACTTTGCGAAATTTTTGGCCAATGGGTTTAAATTACTAAAAATGACCAATAATCATGGGTTATAGCTCATGAAATCAGAAATTTTAGCCATCACAAAATTATTTGACAACTGATCAAAACGACTAAAAATAAAAAAAATATGGATTTTAGCTCAAGAAATTGTGAATTTTGGCGATCACAAATTTTTTTGCTAATGGAGAAAAATGACTATAAATGAAAAAAATCATGGGGTATAACTCATAAAATCTTAAATTTTAGCCTTTACAAATTATTTGCAAATGGGTTAGAATGACTAAAATGGAAGGAAAAAAGCACGGATTATAGCTCATGAAATCACGAATTTTGGCCTTATTATTTGCTAATAGGTCAAAATCATTAAAAATGGTTAAAATAATAGGTTATATCTCATAATATCATTAATTTTAGCATTCCATTAAATTAGTTGCCAGTAGTCAAAATAACTAAAAATGGACTAAATCGTGGGTTATAACTCATGAAATCTTTAATTTTGACCTCTACAAAATTATTTAATAACAGGTCAATATGGCTGAAAATGGTTAAAAAATTATGGGTTATAGCTCATAAAATCATGAATTTTAGCCACTATGAAATTATTTAATACCGAGTCAAAATGACTAAAATTACAAAAAAATCATGGGTTATAACTCACAAAATTATAAATTTTGGCCGCTTCAAAATCATTTGCCAGTAGGTCAGAATGACTAAAAATAGCCAAAATTTTTGGGTAATAACTAAAGAAATCGTAAATTTTAGCCTGCACGAAATTATTTGCCCACGGGTCAAAATGACTAAAAATACCTAAAAATCATGGATTTTAGCTCTTGAAATCAAGAATTTTCACTTCCCTAAAATTATTTGCCAACGGGTCGAAAAGAGTAAAAATAGCTAAAATTTGTTGATTATAGTTCACGAAATCTTGGCTTTTTGTTTCTATGAAATAATTTGCCAACGGATGAAGCAACTAAAAATTACCAAAAATATTTTGTTATGGCTCGTGAAATCATGAATTTTGGCATCCAAGAAATTATTTGCCAATGATTTAAAACAGCTAAAATGGGTCAAAATCGTGTGTTATAGCTCACAATATTGTGAATTTTGGACTGAGAAATTATTTGTCAATTGTTCGAAATGACTACAAATGGCCAAAAATCATGGATTATACCTCACATAATCGTAATTTTTGTTATCCGAAGGATATAGGGTAGCGCGTCGAAATGACTAAAAATTGCCAAATATAGTAAGTAGGCTATAGTTCCTAAATCTATGAATTTTTACCTCCGTGAAATTATTTCCTAATAGATCGAACCAAATAAAAGTAACCAAAAATCGTATGTTATTGCTCACTAAATTGTAAATTTTAGGCTTCTATGAAATTATTTGCACATAGGCCGAAACAACAAAAAATAAAAAAAATCATAGGTCATAGCTCATAAAATCATGATTTTTTCCTCTAAAAAACTATTTAACAATGGCTTGAAATGACTCATTAGTTTTGACCTAAAAAATTATTTGCCATTAAATAAAAATGAATGAAATTAGAAAAAAATTTGTGGGTTATAACTCATAATATCATAAATTTTAAACTCCATAAAATTATTTTCCATTTGGTTAAAATGAACAAAATTGTACAAAAATCGCAGGTTATAGCTTATAGAGTTGTTAAATTTGGACTTTGTAAATGTTTTTGCATTTAGGTTGAAATTGAAGAAATTCGTGTGTTACAACTCATGAAATAATGAATATTGAATTCTAAAAAATTATTTACCATTGGATCAAAATGAAAAATGTACAAATATCATGATTTATAGCTCATGAAATCATGAATTTTAAACTTTATGAAATTATTTCTCATTGGATCGAAATTAATAAAATGGATAAAAATTATGGGTTATATATCATGAAATCATGAATTTTAAACTCCAAAAAATTATTTGCCAATGAATCAAAATGAACAAAATCGGACAAAAATTGTGGGTTAAAGCTCATGAAATTATTAGTTTTGGACTCCGTAAAATTATTTGCTATCAAGTATAAATGAACAGAATTGGACAAAGATCATGTGCTATACTATAGGTCATAAAATCACGAATTTTAAAGTCTAAAATTCTATTTGTCATTAGATCAAAACGAAAAACAGCTGACAAACATTGTGAATTATATCCCATGAAATTATAAATTTTAAACTTTGAAAAATATTTCACTAGCTTTTTATATTAAGAAATTATGAAATTTCATATTTGAATATAAAACATTGTGAATTATACCTCATGAAATTATAAATTTTAAACTTTGAAAATTTATTCACTAGCTTATTATATAAAGAAATTATAAAATTACAGATTCTTATACTCGAAAAGTTTATATTTATCTATTAAGGGGTATACATATTTATGTGGACGCCCACATGCAATTTTGATAGGTGCCCCCACTCCAACAAAAAATGAGACTACTTAGAAGCCAATTTCAAAGGTTTATTTTTGAAACTTAGTAGCTATTTGTTAGTTTTTGTGATACTAAATAAAAATTATCAGGTATTGACGTACATAAAAATATTTATGATAATGAAAAATACAAGCTAAGGCCCAAAACCTTCGACTCTTCTTTCTATATGGGGGCCTGGGGCGACTCATCTTGTCATTTGTCATTGCTCACTCCCAGTAGGCCGAAGTGTTTGGCATGATAATGAAAAATACAATTTGTTGAAATATTTGTGACATTGTATAAATAAAATTCTATATTAGGAAAACTTATCCAATACAAATTATTAAATTTATTAATTTATATATACGATTGAACTTGTGCCCTCATAGGGAAAAAATTGTGGATCCATCCCTAGGAGATTAGTTAAAGTACAATAATACATTTTTATGGGGAAATATTTTTTATTTATTTAAAGAAAAGGAAAATTTGATATAATTATGAAAAATTGGTGAGCTTATAAGAGTCCTTAGAGAATAGACCCCCTCTCTCTGTGCTTTCAATTTATTTTGCAGTTTCTCGCCCTACATCCCACCTCATCTCAATCACCCTGAAAAAACCCCCTACAGAGTTTTTTCTTTCACCCTACCTCCCCTTCTACCCGACTGGGTGTAGGTGTTAGTAGGAGACAAAGTTTGAGGGGGGGTCGTGTAAAATTGCCCAAAGTTCGGTGGGATTTATGGAAAAACACCCTCCGATTGCTCGAACTACGTCTCATAACTCCCGCTTTCATTTATGGCGGGTTAAAAACAGAAAATTCAAAAAGAAAAAGAAGCTAAAATTCCTACGTTTCCTCCGACTCCCCCATTCCCTCTCCTCTCAAATCGCTCAATCCCTCACCCCCACCCAAAAAAAATAAATAAAAAATAAAAAATAAAAAATAAAAAATAAAAAAAAAGCCCAAAAGATCGAGTCTTGATCTCTCAAGCTTCCAACAATGGAGCTGTTCAAGAGCGCGAGGACGGTGAGGCTGAAGAGCCACCATGAAAAGTACCTCCAAACCGACGACGACGGCGAGCACGTGATCCAGGACCGCAATGGCGCCACCCGTGCCGCCCGGTGGTCCGTCGAGTTCCCCGATCGCAGCGACGCCGTCATCCGCCTCAAATCCTGCCACGGCCGCTACCTCACCGCCTCCAACGAGCCCATGTTCCTGGGGATGACCGGGCACCGGGTAACCCTGACGGCGCCCCGCCGCGTCGATTCGTCCGTTGATTGGGAGCCAATCCGCGACGGGTTTCAGGTCAGATTCTTCTTATTCTCACACTTTTTGCACCCCCCAAGGTTTACCCACCCCCTTTTTTTTTCTTCAAATTTGATACCTTGTCAGCATTTCGTTGGCTGAGCACGTGATACCCGTCATGACACTGGATGTTAGGGTATACGTCAAAACACACCCAAAAGATCTTGGAATCACAGAATAAAATCAGCAAACACGAATTCAATCACAGTACTCACAGATATAACGTGGTTCACTCTTACAGAGCTACTCTACGGTGCAACGACGACGCTCAATTCCTTTATATTCTTTTCGAGGTTACAAAGAAAAAAGATAAAAGAGAACACCCTCTCTTTATCAAGATACTCGCCAAGAATTCTCACAAATTCTGTCTCAAGATCTCTTAATGATATTACTTATATCTATATCTTTCTTTTTTTCTCTCTGCTACTGTGATGCTTTACAAATCAAACTTAAGGGGGGTATTTATAAGTTTTCTCATGGGGGGTAGGTGAATACTGTAGCAGAGGATAAGTAAATATTATTTGGAGATAGGTGAATACTGTAGCATAGGGTAGGTGAGAAGGTTATCCACACAGCTTCAACGTTCTCAACAATCTCCCACTTGGAGAGTCTTCTCAATGAACTCTATTTCTTGGTTACATCATCCGGATGTCTTGTATACCCCTTTTTTTTCTTTCAAATTTGATACCTTGTCTGCATTTCGTTAGCTGAGCACGTGATACCCCGTCATGACATTGGAAGCATTTGGTTGCTTGGTTAACTAGCAATAGGGTGAAATGGATCCATATATAAAACAAATTTACTAGAAAATCTAATGATTCTATGTGGGGCAGGTATCAAAGTGAAATGGGATTGATACTATGGGGTTCGGAGTAAAAATAGCTTTTTTACTTTTGGTATGTTAATGATCCTTCATTCTTTATGTTATCTTGTTGTTTGCTTGTATGTTATTCCATTTTTACTAACTATGCACTCGAATGGTTTCATCGTGCAATCAAGAAGCAACTTTCTATCATTGGTTAGTGATCCTAAACATGATTATTTACATTTTGGTATATTTACATTTTATTAAGTATGGTTAGATTATATTTTAGGCTATTATAATATGTATATACGCTATCCGGTAATATCACTCCGATAAAGACTACTTACCCCCGATATCCGCTATCCGATATGAATTTTGACCGTGCGATAAATCACCGATAACCGATATTTAAAACCTTGTGGGTAGATACCCTTCAAAACAACAAATAGGTACACAGATAAGAAAACATGGCATAGATTGACGGAGAATAAACTAAATATTTTTCTATGATGAAATGGCAAATGATCGAGCCACACCTCCACGCAACATGACATGCTCTTGGTATATTCTTCCCATTCTTGTTGTTTAAACTGAAAACACAATTATTATATTCTCTCAAAATAAGCCAACAAGTTTCCATAATCATACTAATATTAATTTCAGGTCAGGCTCAGGACACGGTACGGCCACTATCTTAGGGCAAACGGAGGTTTGCCGCCGTGGAGGAATTCGATCACGCACGACATACCTCATCGGACGACAACACAAGATTGGGTGTTGTGGGATGTGGAGGTCGTCGAGGTGCTGCAGCATCAGGAAGGGAGGGAGAAGCAGCAAGAGACGAAAATTTATGCACCGCCGCCTCCACCGCCGGAGACTGAAGAGAGGTGGGGGGAGTCATTGACAGAGGACACGCCGTCGAGAACTCCATCGATTTCATCGAAATCGCCGAGGAGGTTGTCTAGAGATGAGGTTTGGTTCTTCTTAAAATTATATATCATATATTTATTGAACTTGGATTCTTCTTGTAATTCCTTGAAAAATATGTCTTCTTAGGGGTGGGGGGAAGTATAGATAAGATTTTCCTTCCAATAACTTGACGCCTAGTGTAACGCCCCGCCCCGGAATCACGGAGTCGGTACGCTATTAGATCTGATGGACTGGCCTCACAAACCACCACATGTCTTTTCAGCACGTTTTGTCCTCACTCACGTGCTCCCTGAAAAACTTCCCAGGGGGGATCACCCATCCTAGAATTTCTCCAGGCCAAGCACACTTAACTTTGGAGTTTCTAAGAGTTGGGTTCCCGAAAAGAAGATGCATCTTGGTGGTATGAGTATTCCAATCAAATCTATCAATACTAATCACATCACCCTCTCAAGGGTTGGGGTATTACACCTAGGTAATCCGAAATTGTCAAGAATTCGGAGAAATCTCGTTGGTTTTCTGTCCCCTGTATCCAAACGAGCAGTTTCTGCATTGGAAGGGCAGTGCGTATAAAAGAAAAAGGAATATTTTTGAATATTCATTGAGCGTCTTATATTAGATCTTGCATCACATATCAATCTTATATGATTTTATTTTATTGCTTTTGATTTTAAATGTGATCATGTTTGCAGTCATTACCTTCTTTTAGTGGCTCTCCACACAAGTCGGATGGCCGATCAATCTACTATGTGATTGCCGAGGATGATGGCACTATCGATAACAGCACCGAGCTTTGCTTGACCTTCAAAGGAACAGGTGTTAAGGAATTGACAGAGAAGTTGGCAGAGGTAACTGAGATTGATGATGGGATAATTGTGTGTTCAAAAAATCCGTTCAATGGAATGCTCTGCCCTCTTCTTTTACATCTCCCACCTAACAATACCACGATGCATGTTGTGGTTGTTCGATCCTCGTCCGAAGGTTAGTTTTTTCTTGCTTTTGTGGAAATCCCTGCTTGATATCTGAAAAATAAGTAATAAATGTCTTTAAAATCCCAGAAGTTCTTCCCGTATCAGTATTATTTTTCAGCATAGTTGCAGCCCCCTTCTAAGGACAAATGTTTTGATGGGTTTCTATTGTTGAAGTTGGAGTTGTAAAACCACAGGGAAACAGAGGCAGAACTTTTAGCTTCGGCTTAGGCTTTGAGGATATAGTAGTGTGAAACCATTATTAGTGATATTTGCGCGCTACAATCATCGTTATCGGTTTAATGCTTCATGATAGTCTAGTTCGATAACTCCTAAAGTATATCATACCAAACTAATTTTTTGAAATAAACAATTGACTTGATCATGTTAATCACACCTTAAGCATGTCCACCGTGTAAGCTAAAATTTAACTGTTAGTCTGAAGTAAGCACACCATTAATACCTTATGTGTCAGTTCGAAGCTGAGATTTTGAACTTAAAACTGATTAATACTCTCCAAATGTCATTAAGAAATTAAAATAAGAATGTCGTTACGATAAGTTATTAAGTTGGTTTGTAGTTCATAGTTCCTTTCTAGTTATTTATTTCAATTAAATCTTCTTGAGGTTGACCTTTCAATTTTCTTGTTCTTATTATTATTATTTTATTCTTTTTATTATTTCTTTAGTTTATTACACTGAGCATCTTTGCTGTATACGTACTTTATTCAGTATTCCACCCAGGCTTGATCTACCTTCATCATTTAAGTTATACCAATGTTTCTAACGCTTTTCTTGGTATTGTAACAGTTGCGAAGGGTTTCAAGTAGGCCGAGATTTGGAGAAGTTTGATCTTATTTCTTGATGGGCATACCGTTGAAAGAAACATTTTCCTTCATTTTGCGAGGTCATATATAGCTGATGTAAATAGCCTTATAGAGACTCAAGCAAATGATTGATATTTATAAATGTGCAGTTCTTATTACTTTTTTCAACAGCGGTAACAGCATTGAGCAAGTTAGATATCCAAAGAGCTGAATTTAATTTGGTTTATGTACTCTTAACTGTAATAATGCACATTTTTACCTCTGATCTCGAAACCACTTGGCTATTCTGAGGTGAAAGTAGCGAAGGGCGATTAACTGAACATAATTCAGTGTGGAAAGTAGATTATCCTCTAAATATTGTCTCAGGAACAGAGCGAGCTGCGGACGGTGCAAATGAGCAACGAGGAAAACTAAACCGCTTGAGGAATTGACACAGGCTTGGATAATTTTCGCAATGGGGAACCGGGGAGAAAGGGGAATTAAAAATATATTTTGTTGAGACGGGAATTTTGCCATGAACGGACTTTGGTGTAGGAGAGGGATCAAAAAGGCAAAAAGAAAACCCACACAAGGTATTTTTGACCTTTTCCTTCGCAATCTTGGTGTTTGGTTTGCAAAAAAACCAAAAGTAAAGTGACGGAAAATAAAAGCACTACGTAAAATTTTTATCCAAAAAAATTTTCGGAGTTGAGAGGCCGATTACGAGAGAAAACCTGACATTTTTAAACCTGACATTTTCTCTCTCCGTACCCCCAAAACGTTTTCTAGGGTTCGCGCTCAATGTGGTCACCTCCGCCACCTAGGGTTCGCCTTCCTCCCTTCTCGTGTTCCTCCTCCACCATCAAATACAATCTCGTTTTCCTCCTCCGCCCTCATCCCGCCGTGAAAAGGCCACCGAAGTGACCCCCGTAGGCTTCCCTCCCGCCTTCCCACCGTGCAAAGCCCAGCGACGTAACCTCCTCCGCCTTCTCGGCTGTTGTTTAGAGGTAATTTGTTTATTTTTTTATTTTTTTAGGTTACTAAATCTTTGATAAATTGCTCATTTTAGGGGTTTTAGTGTTGGGATTTCATTAATTTGATGGATTTTATTGTTCTTAAAAGAAATTTTAAATTCCCTGTCCATGAATTTCAGTTAATCTACTACATTTTATTATTGATTAAGCTTATGAGAGTTTGTTTTAATTATAAAAATTAGTAATTTTCTTGCATATAAATGTGAAGAATAGCTCGCACTTTTTTAAAGTAATTTTGTAGTATATTAAAAGTATTTTGTAGTTTAATGTGGTATATATGATGAAAGTTTCAATGAGAAGCACTAAGAAAGTTCTTATTGGAGTTTGGTACCCCGGATATTATGTAGTTTTTTTTACAAGTTATTCCGAGAAAGGGGAGGTTCTATTCATGATGATGGAGAAAGATTGCACCTACATATTGGAAGAGAGTCGTTGCTTCATGTTATCATTGTAAATTATAGATTCATGACTCTATGGTCATTCTTGCCAATGCACTTTGTATATTGATAGAATTGGCTATGGTCAATGGTATTGAGATTGTGATTCTTTGTAAATAATTACAATTGTACTTGATTTTATCATCACCTCATTGAAGTCGAAGCTTTCATTTGTTTGGTGAGTCTAGTAGGTATAGGAATACTATTATTTGTTGGTATAAGATTTCACAACTTGTTAATATTATGAAACAGTTTTAATTGTTTCCAAATATTTAAGTAATGTTTTGTAAGCACTTAAAAATAATTTGTGTATCTGATTAATTACTACGACTTGAACATGGTGCATTTCTTAGTTGGTAAACTATGTGATTCTTTATACGATGTAATGGTTAGCGTATCTTGATAATTGCATGATTTCGTTTGTTTTAATATTGTTAATACATACTTTAATATGATGCTAGTATTATAGATGGATGATGACCTTGATGAAGAGACCGTAATTAACATGTGCTCGGGTGTCGTACTCTTTGTTTTAGTCATGATTATGACATTTTATGAGGAGAATGCAAAGTAGACGTAGGTCCATTCGCCAGGGTCCTAGTGAGGAGAAAATAAAACAATATAAAATTAAAAAAGATCACATGGACCGAATATATAATGGATTCAGTGATAGTTGTGTCAACTATATTAGAATGCGTTGCGGTGCTTTTATGAAGCTTGCAGAAATTATGAGGAGGAGTGATTTGTTATGAGACTCGAGACACGTTACAGTGGAGGAGCAGCTTGCTATGACTTTTTAATATATTGGGGCATAAAACTAAAAATCGAATCGTTAGGTCACATTTTATTAGATCTGGTGAGACTGTAAGTAGATATTTTAACAAGGTGTTAGAAGCTATTTGCCACATACGTCCGCGCTTCTTGAGACATGCACGGAATGAAGTTCCGCAAGAGAGCATTAACAATCTGTTATACTACCCTTATTTTAAGGTATACACTCTATACATTGTGAATATCTCCATTACTTTTTAATTTAATACAAATATTCACTAGTAATATTTTATAATCTCTAGGATAGGATTGTATCGGTATGATAGATGGAACACATATTGATACTATGTTACCCGCCCATCTTGCTCCATGATTACGTAGTCGTAAATGAGTCACACAAAATATTCTAGCAACGTGTACTCCAAACAAACTATTCACCTACATATTAGCGGGGTGGGAAGATTCTGTAAACGACTTTAGAGTCCTTTAAGATGCATTATCTAGGCCACCACCTCATGGCCTGAGAGTATATGATGGTAATTTCATTAAAATTTTAAATCCTACATATTTACTTCAACAATAAGATTGATATACAATGCAATGTTAAAGAATACTAATAAACAATTTTATATCATAAAAATTGTAGGAAAATATTACTTGTGTGATGCTGGATATACGACCATGCCTGGTTTCATCTCCCCATATCGTGGTGTCTGTTACCATTTGAAGGAACAAATAGCAAGAACATCCAAAAATAGAAGGGAATTATTCAATCTTAGACATTCTTCATTAAGGTCTAAGATTGAATCTACATTTGGTTGTTTGAAGAATCGTTTCAACTTTCAAGATTCTCACTACTAAGCCTCATTACTCATTTCCTGCACAAGTTGATATTGTATTGGCATGCACGGTTCTTCATAATTACATTGCAATGGTTGACCCGGATGATGAGATGTTCAACGAGACAATTAACATTGAAGAGGATGAAGATGATGTTACGGGCGAAGAAGAAAATAGTGTTGTTAATTTTTCTCAATCTCAAACTCAAAGGGAGCAAACTCAATCAAGAAACCTATGGAAGAATCGTAGAGATCAAATAGCTTGGGAGATGTTGGTTGACTATTGTAAAAAGTATAAGGATGGGAATACCAATGAAATTGGCATGTGAACTTGCTTGACGTTGTAGTGATTTGTTAGGAATATTGGTTTGTGTAATTTTCTATTATCAAGAATATTATTTTATGACCAAGTTTGAAAAACTATTTAAGGTTCAATGTGTAATATTTGTGTGATGACCACTATGTGTTGTATGTACCTTAATTCCATTATTTTTAGTTAATTGACTTTGTTTCATGTGTGGTGAATTAGCTTAACTTTGTTTGTGTGTTTGTGATGACATGGAATGAATTAAGAACTCATTTATCTACCCGATACATCCATAGTATGTTTTGTTTCGATATGGTTGGTGTGCTGAAAATAAATAATGGCTTGCTGGTCCTCTGTGTTGAAATTGTTTTATGTTGTTATGTCGAATACTTAAAATGGTATAATTTCAAGCATATCTTTGTTCTGGCTACTTTCAGTTTTATTCTTCACGGGACTAGTAGTCCCGTATACCGTGCGTGCACGTTTTCGTGCACGTACATCAAATCAACGGAACTACTAGTCTCGTGAATTATACTGCTACAATTTTTACGGGACTAGTAGTCCCGTTAACTCTTTAAAGTGGATTCATAAAAGCCCCAAAACTTCACAAGCTAAGATACTAGTCAATCATTATCAAATTATTTGCACTTATTTCCTCAAATTCTTTAAAATTTTGAAAATCACTTCATCAAACCTAATATTAGTCTATCAAATCTTTAGAGGTTTGGAATTACCCTCCTAAATGTCCATAATTAGTTGAAATTATTCACTAAAATCTCTATTGCAAATTACCCCTTAAATTTATAAATAGACTCCCAAATCTCTAAATAATTTCAATTTCCTCCCTCAAATGTTCATGTTTTTAATTTAGTCTCTCGAATGGATTTATAAAAACTTAAATTAGTCTCTCGAATAATTAAAGATTTGGACTTACTCCCTTAAATGTTCATAATTAATCCCTCAAATCTTTATAAATTTTGAAAATTACTACCTTAGATTTAAAATTAATACGTCAATTCGTTAAACATTTTTAAATTCCTACCTCAAGTGGTCTTATTTCGGAAGTTTAGACCCTAAAATGGTGAGTATTCTCACCCCACTTTTGATTCACAATTATTTCGTCCTATTTGAGTGGTAAGTACACCATGGTGACCACAACCATGGTTTCTTCTATTTTTTAGTTTGAACCAAACACTAGAAAATGAGGGAATCAAGTCACACATCAACTATTTTCTTGTCTTTTCAATTTGAACCAAACTAAGGAAAGTGCTGGAAAATAATTATGTACCAATTTTCTTTACGAAACAAACACAAAAAACACTCTTCCAAGAAAGTGGGGGAAACACCAAAAAGTGAAGGAAGGTGGGTTTTGGAAAGTGAAGGAAAGTAACCAAACAGCCCTTAATGGAGAAGCACAAAAATAAACTCTCATGAGATTTAATTTGGCAGATAAAATCAAAAGGGTGGGGATCATTTCTATCTAATTAATTGATCTATTCCAAGCAAATCTAACCAAGGTTTTAAATGTCAGCCGACATGTTCGATATGTCGGCCGACATATCGGTTTGAGGGCTTGACCGACACGACATGGACGTTTTTAACTCGTTTGTCGGTTTTTAGAGCCAAATCGGAAATATAGGGTCATATCGGGTATATCGGCCTATTTTTAGCTTTGAAAAATCGGCTGATATAGTACTTTTTTTTAAGATCTGTTTTTTGTTATCGGGTTTGGGTTTAGTGATAAATACCCAAACTCGTTTGACCCGTTTTCATGTTTAAGGGTTCTTATGAACCCGATAGAAAGAATTTATATACCCAAATCTATATATTATTTATTTTTTTATATGTTTAGTCTATAGAATTTATAAAGTATGCTTATATTAAATTTATAAATGCTTAGATTACATTTAGGACATGATATTATACATATGCGCACTACCCGATATGATAATCTGATATTTAGTCAATGTCCCCCGATATATCCCCAATTTCCGCTATCCGGCATGGATTTTAGCCATCCGACATGAACCCGACATCCGACATTTAAAACCTTGAATCTAACCATTGGTTTAGATTTAACGATATAGAATGGCTAGCTCGCCATCTCATCATACCGCTACTCTGCTTTGGATATGTAAAGAAGGATTTTTTTCCCCATAGAATCCACTTTTAAAATAGTGTCATTCTATAAAAATTACATTTGATTTTAAATTTATATATAAATCACCTTTAAAGCGTTATTTGTTGCATTCAAGCAACATTTGGGCCCACTTTTCAGGTAATTTTTTGGTAAGTGATTCCATCTAACCTTCATGAAGGACTATCTTTCTAATATACTTGGTATTTGAGAACTAACTATTACAGCAAAATCGAAAAAAACGACTTAAAATAAATCCAGATGGTTAATTGCAACAAAAAAATCGATAAAGATGGTTTATATATATATTGGAAATAAAAAATAATTTCTATAGAATATGGTAAAGGTGGTTTGCATTAAAAAAAAACCTATAAGTTAAGGCACTTTTCACGTAAATATCCTTTTTAAAAAGTCGATGCTAGCTCTTTGATATATAGTATCTCAAATGATTCATGAGCACTACACCACACCAATAGAAGAAAACCATGTGACACAATCCACTTCCAAATGAGAATATGATAGAGTTAAATAATTATTCTTGTACTACACCTCTTATTGGTGTGGTATAGCGCTCATTGAGCACCTAACAAATTTTCATCTCAAAATCGAAGTCTTTTAAATTAACCAATATATTTAATGAGAAATTCGTGGTCTGCCAAAATCACCACGTGGCAATTATGGGCAAACAAGAGAAGGTAACTTTTCTTTAGTCAATAACCAAAAGAAAATTTCTCCAAGGACCCAAAATATGAGGCCAACAATGGGACATATGAGGTGTCCCCCTCCTACAGTCCTACTGCATAATGAGTTGGCCATCAAATAATGACCAAATCATTATGCAATAGGAGGGGGACGCATCACTTGTCCTCCCTGTTTGTCCCATATTTTGAATCCCTGTAGCAAAGCTCTAACCAAAATAATTATTATAGCCACATCGAAAATTTCTTTGCTCATAATAAGGTTTGAATAAAAAAAGAATAATAGTATGGCATTCTTTAACTGCATTTGAGTACTGCTATGATGACCCAAAATATGGGACCAAGGGAGGGGACACCTCACATGTCTCCTCCATTGGTCCCATATTTTGGGTCCTCGTAGCAGCACTCCCTTAAAAATAATGGGCAAAAGCAGCACAAGCTTTCAACGCTCTCCCGTTTATTACTTATATAAACATACTGATGCTCAAGAAGCAAGCTAGTTCAAGATATTTTACATAGTTTGTTTGCTTTACATCAATTTATTTGAAATAAGCCGTCTCTAGAGTCCTTGCCTTCTCAGCTACAACATTTGCCTTCTCAACACCCTCCAAAGCGTATGCTCTTTCCTGGAAAAACAAGCCAAATCACACAAATATTTAACTTCGATATTAATTGAAAATTTTGTGTTGTTTCCGTTGTCTTTGCACTGTCAACATACTTAAGTCTTTTCATCCTTCACGTATATAAGCGCTTTGCATGATACATGTGTATGTATCTACATTCATCACCTAAAAATAACCTAGAACTATTTGCTAGCTGAACTTCATAAATAATCTACAAGAAAAAGAGACTGAAAGGAGAACATACCAACAAACGCCATAAGAAAGGAGCCCCCTCTCTCCTTTTAAGTGCTTTCTCAATCTCTTCAATTGCTGCAGCATACAAACTACATATCACTTCCCTCGACAAATAAATGTCTCGATATTTAGAAACTCAAGAAAACTTACACACACCTTTGAAGGTATGCCCACAGCTCAGCAGGACACAATACCAAACTTCATTAAAAACATCTAGCTGCTCATCAGATGCCCCAATTACCTACATAAACAGTTATTTAGAACAAAGGTATAAAAGTAGCAATTAAAGAGTATGGAACTACAGGATAATTGAGAATGTTCATACTTTACATTTAGTGACATCAAAGTCTAGACCAAGCGCGTCAAGTGCCTTCTGATGATTACCTCTTCCATATTCGTAAATGGCTTCAGCCAGCTGCAAAACAAATTAACAATAATATTAATGACATCTTTTTGCCATACATTGTATTACCAATTATATCCACAAGAAATAATTGAATCCCGTATTCTCAGAAACCAGAAAAAAGATTGAATTCTCACTCATCAGATATGGTTCTATAAGCAAAAAATGTACAAGTTATTCACTAATTTATGATAACACAACCAGTTCATTAAAAAAATTCACAAAACCCTCTCCAGAAAACCTCTCAAAACCACCACAAAAGACTCCCATAATTTCCCACAAAGCACAAATTCTCAGTAAGTTGCCACAAAGCACAAACTCACAACTAAAGGAGCTGGAATTACTAAGCTAACTAAGACTCAATACTTAAAAGAGAGAACAAAACAAACACTGTTGGGAATATTAGCTGTTTAGATAGTAATTAACACGAATTAAGTTTTAAACAGTTGATTAAATCAGATGATATCAGATTGAAATTAATTCAAACGAAAATGAATAAAGGTTAGAAATACGGCCTGATGATCGAAGCGTGCAAAGCACTGTCCCAAGAAACTAATTGCCCCCTCTCGTACAAGGCTACGCGGCAATAGATCTCGGAGATACGACGACCCTCGGTCAGGCGACCTCCTTCTCGTCGGCACGAGCTTCAAGAAGGTTTTGCGAAATCTTCACCACTTTCAGGGAACCAACAAAAAATGAAACAACAGGAAAATGAGGAGGAAGAACAGAGAAGAAGAGAGAATGCGTTGTAATTTGCACTGTATTTAAGCTCTTGCGGCTAGGTCCTTTTATAGGATTTCAATGCGTCATTTGTGCCCATAATTCCCGCAATAGAGTAATTAGCACGTTTTAATTATTTACATTAAAAACCATAAATTTCTCCAATTAATACCAGCTGTTTTCCTATCATTTAGATCTGTCAATCTCTCTCTCTCTCTCATTTAACACGTTTTAAAAATTAATTATGTTTTAATTGTTAAATTAACCACGTTTTTAATTTGCTTTATGATAAACACGCTTTAATGCTATCCGTTTACATTCATTTAGATCCTTAATTTCCGCCTATTAATTTTGCTAGCCGTTTAACAAATTTTGAAAATATTAATCACATTTTTAATACAAAAAGAAAGTTCAAAAGAAAAAATTAAAACATAGCAGATTAAAGGCCCCTCAATCCGGAGCTGCATTCGTGTCCGCAGGTCGTGGGCGCGCGCCACCCGACCCGACCCGAACCTGAGCCCGAGCCCGGCCCAGCCGGCGCGCGCGCGTGTGGTGTGGAACATAACCTTTATTTTCTTCTAGGCATAGGAGAGAAAGGAAAGGCTTATAAAGAACATATCTTCCCATCTCTTTTCCAATGTGGGACTAAACTTTTCATCTTTTCTTCTACAAACCCAAGTTTTAAGTTACAACTCCAACAAACACAACAATATTGGGACTCAAATTGGATACTGAGTGGCAAGACTTACATCTTCAACTTCGAAGTGCAAGGACTTTGTTTGTTCATCTCTTTCCTTTAGTTTTCTAAAACCTACTCACACCATCAAGACATTTGGACTATAGATTATGAGTTATTTGTTCCTTGGAAGAAGTGGAAAGATATTAGCTGTGAGTTTTTTTTATCTTCTATAGTACCTTTAAACATAGGTAAAAGAACAGAAGGGAAATAACTATATGGTTCCTGCTGCAGTTGCGAAGGTTGCTATATGTGAGCAAGGATAAGCTTAACAACTTTGTTCACTTTTTAAGGACACTGGAATTTAAAATCTTTTCTATTGGTCCTTTTTGAGGGTGACTTTAAGTACATGGATTGCAATAATTTCTCCTTAAAAAGGTAAGAAAAGGTTTACCGAGAAGCATTAAGCACATTAAAGGCAGAAGAAAGAAGTGCGAAAAAGATTAGTAATTCACTATTATTTAGCAGAGAAATAGAATAGAGAAGTAAACTAGTTGTTAACCGTGTTGTATGTATATTAAACTTTTAGATAAAAAGAGAGGATGAAAATAACTTTTTTTTTTGGAAATAGAGAAAAAAAATAAATGATCTGTAGAAAATGAAAAATGAAGAATAGGAGTTCCCAAGATGCGGAGGATAGTGGACCAAGATGAGATGGTGAAAAAAGGATTATTAGTTATTAAATGTTAGCCCTTGGAATTTGCCAAGTGGCAAAAACATGCAATCAGGTTTTTACTTGTTAGAATAGTATTGATGAGGCAAACCTTTCTTCCTCTTTGCATTGAGTGTTGCTTCTTCTTGCTCATTTGAGAAATCCTAATGGAGCAGCAGTTGTTAGACAACAAGTATCCTAGTATTTCTAAAATAAATAAATAAAAATCCTAGTATTTCTCAATAAAGAAACATGTTCGTTAGCTCACCTTGATTTCATGGATTCTAGTAGATCGTCAGCTTTCGCTGATTCTTTTTTACAAGCTAAAGCCCAAAGTCCCAATATATCAAGCAACCACTCCATATGCCATATAGACTGCAAAGGTGTAGCTAGCAAATGAGCAAGGGAGAGAAAAGTTAGACGGCACTCTTCCATATAATAATAGTTACCTCATTCTCAAATATATTTGCAAGCACCATTATCTGCTCTTCAATACAGCTCTTATGACCACGCACCTCAATTTGTAGCAACAAGCCTAGAGCATTAACATATACCTGAATAAATGAGAAATGTAAGTGAAATAGAAATGGATTCAAGAGCAAAAATGTCCAATTCTATACCTCCGAGTGTTCTGCATCCTTTCTTTCCAATTCTTTCCATATACAATTATCATAAATTTCTAAAACTTTATGCAAAGGAGAATGACCTTCCAAATAACATACAGCCACATGCCACCAATTGTGAGTGAACCTAGACATAAAACGGTATAGTATTTAGAACGGTTGAAAAGAGAGATTTTATACTCATATTTATATTTCTGTAGTCATATTAGAATAACATTTGATGGACATAAAGTCATTGCATTGGTAAACTAGAAAAAAAACATACATGAATGATGAGCAAGAGCTCCATGTATAGGAACAAGATTCCATGAAATCAACAGCCTCTTTGAAACGACAATCATACTGAAAGACATGGCATAGCTGAAAAAGTGTGAAATAAATATTATTATTAGTACATCATATTGAGAGATATTTGTACATTAAACAGCCCCTTGCAAGCTATAAAGTGCAGAGGTCGAGAAGCTGAATTTGAAGTTCTCTTTATCCTTTCTCCCTTTTGAGTTGAAAGTGGATATTTACTCATGATCTTTCAAACTCCCGGGGCATTATATCCAAGTTTTGTAGCAAGTCGGTTATCTGATTTGTCCTTTATATATGTTTTTGCACATACATTAAGTAAACAACTAAGCCAACTTTGATCTGACAAACTAAGTTACTTATACTTTTTTCTTCAAGTTATATTTCCTTGCAAACAAAATCATCTTTATTACATGCTAACATATCAATCTCTCAAGTCTCAACTGAACATATGAGCATAGCTCTATTCTTCCGACTTGCTTGGTAAAATTCTTTTTCCTCCGTCAGATTGTGTGGTATTTCTATGCATAAAAACAGTTATATTTTTTCATGAAGCTAATTCCTGAATCTATTAAAAAAAACCACAGGGATTGACCATAACCAGTTACAAAATTAGCATACATTTGCGAAATTTCAAAGCTAAGCTCACATTGTGTTGG
Source organism: Asparagus kiusianus (assembly GCA_022839385.1). Lineage (NCBI taxonomy): Eukaryota > Viridiplantae > Streptophyta > Magnoliopsida > Asparagales > Asparagaceae > Asparagus > Asparagus kiusianus. The sequence continues at coordinate 109,363 of BQKN01001082.1, read as the reverse complement.
GACCAGAGATCAAATTTATTGATTTCAAATCCTTTCCTTGCGGCCTTCTCAGCTTCAGCCATTCTTCCAAGTTCTAACAGAGGAAAAGCAAGCAGGCCATAGATATAACTCTGATCCTGATTTTGGGGAAGTACCTGATTGATAAAAGGGTATTATACCTTTCGGGATCAACGGACATCGACTTATAAAATTTATAATTAACATGCCGTGAGATCTAAATGGAAACAGTTCAGTTATACTTTCCAACAATGATTTGGTTATGGGAATAATTAAAACCTGTTCAGCAAGATTCAGAGATATATCTGGACGACCAAGATAGAAACACAGGAGCTGCGCTCTCTTTAGTGAAACAAGATCTTTAGGGAACTCTTTTATTAACTGCAAAATCAACAGCATAAGTTACTAAAATCCATAACCAGAAACTAATTCCACGCGAGTATAATGCTAGTTTGACATAAATTGTAATAAAGAATGCAAGTAATAAGTTTCAAGTTCTAAATAAAGCCTACACTAGCATCTCACCAATACAAAACCGACTACCTATAAAAAAAAGGCAAATATGAGCTCTCAAATTCTTGTGCAGCTTAAAGTCTCCATGATCTCATGCGTTTAAATTCTCCATACAAACCTTGTTAGATATAAACGTGATTAAATCATAGAGATTAAACATTAAGAGCGGAAGCTTACACCTGAATTCATGAATTGAACTTGAGTTGGGTTTTGGATCTTCTAATCTTAGGGTTTCTCTTACTTTAGAAATTCTCTCTTGATGGGGGTGAGAAGAATTAGAGAGTGTAATCCTAGATTAGGGACCATAACCCCTTATTTATAGGTGTTGTACATTTACAATTTGGCCCTTTATCAAATTACAATTACAACCTCGTATCTGCACATATAACCCCATGATTTATTTAAATACACATTAACCCAAATTAATTGATCACTTTAGTGGGTTATCCTGAAGGATAGCAATATACACAGATTAATCATATGTGCCCAAAAAATAGATTTAATTAGATTAAATCCAACAATCTCCCACTTGGGCACCATATGATTCCTTAAATTGTGTATAACCTTATGAGCTCAAAAATTACTATCACTAAAAAGGGTATTTCCGAACAATCTCGTCCATTGACTATATCAATATAGGATCAAAGCGGTCTTCGTCACATTTATCGTGACTCGACCCATCAATGGTCACATATATCAATACAATCAAACGACATAGATCAAACATGGATGTGCAGCATGAAAATTACATGCAATATGATCAATACATGTCTATTTTCAACTGGTCCTACTTAAACTTTAGTGAGGTCAAAACCATACATAATGTAGCAGAGTGACTTAACTGAATATTTTATTCTGATCAGACAATACAACCAAACATAAAACACCAAAAAAAATTACAAACTCCTACTAAATCATGATATCGTCGAATAATACCACACCCATATGAGCAGTGTGCTCATGAAAGACCTTGGGTGACAATCCCTTAGTAAGAGGATCAGCTATCATGGAGTTTGTCCCAATATGCTCTATGGATATCTGTCCACTCTGTACCTTTTCTTTCACAACCAGGAACTTAATGTCAATATATTTTGACTTAGTTGAACTCCTGTTGTTATTGGAATACATTACTGCAGATTTATTGTCATAATATAATCTTATTGGTCTTTCCACATTTTCCAGAATGCGCAGTCCCGTGATAAAATTTCGCAGCCATATCCCATGATTGGATGCCTCATAACAAGCTATAAATTCTGCTGCCATAGTGGAAGAAGCTACAAGTGTCTGTTTAACACTTTTTCATGATATAGCTCCTCCTGCTAACATATAAATGTAGCCTGATGTAGACTTTCTGCTATCTTGGCATCCAGCAAAATCAGAATCAGAGTACCCAATGACCTTTAGCTGATCTGATTTTCTGTATGTGAGCATATAATCTTTTATTTTCTGAAGATACCTCATAACCCTTTTGACTGCTATCCAATGATCCATACCAGGGTTGCTTTAGTATCTGCCTAACATCCCAACAATGTACGCAATATCCGGACGCGTACATACCTGAGCATACATTAGACTTCCTACAGCCGAAACATAAGGAATCTTCTGCATTTCCTGAATTTCAAGGTTGCCTTTAGGGTACTGATTAAGACTAAACTTGTCTCCTTTAGCCACAGGGGTGTCTCCTGGTCTGCAGTCTTGCATGCCAAACCTTTTAAGTACCTTATCGATATAGCTCTTTTGTGATAATCCAAGAATACCCCGAGAGCGATCTCGATGTATTTGGATTCCTAATATAAAAGAGGCGTCCCCAAGATCTTTCATCTCAAAATTCTTTGATAGAAATCTCTTGATTTCGTGCAACATGCCTATATCATTAGTGGCAAGCAATATGTCATCGACATACAGAACCAGAAAAATAAACTTACTCCCACTGAACTTGTGATATACACAGTCATCAACAATGTTCATCTCAAAACCGAACGAGATAATTATTTGTTGAAACTTGTAATACCATTGACGAGGAGCTTGCTTGAGTCCATAAATGGATTTCCTTAATTTGTAGACCATATTCTTTGGGTCTCCCGACACAAAGTTTTCTGATTGCATCATATAAATCATCTCATCAATGTCGCTATTGAGAAATGCAGTCTTAACATCCATCTGATGTAACTCAAGATCATAATGAGCAACAAGTGTCATGATTATTCTGAAAGAGTTTCGATGATACTGGAGAGAAAATCTCTGTATAATCAATGCATTCCTTTTGAGTAAAGCCTTTAGCTACAAGACGTGCCTTATACCTCTCCACATTACCATTTGCATCCCGCTTGGTTTTAAATATCCATTTACAACCAATTGGTTTTGCACCTTCTGACAATGGGACAAGTTCCTAAACTTTATTGTCTTGCATAGACTTATACTCTTCATTCATGGCATCAATCCACTGTTGAGAGTTAGAACTTTTCATGGCCTGAAGGAAATTGATTGGATCATCTTCCAACATTCAATTACTTTCCTCATGTTTTTGGAGAAATACAATATAATCATCCGGAATAGCATTTCTCCTTTCTCTCGTGGATCTCCTTAATGGCACTGGTTCTTGAGGTTGTTGAGTTTGTTCTTCTGAAACAGGGAGTTGTTCAATATTGTCATCTTGAAGTTCCGGATTTACTTCTTGAGCAACAGGTATAGGAACCTGAATATTGTCAAAAGTAACTGTATGGATTGGATCTGAAGCCAATTCCTTCTCAAAGGCAATGTCTCAGACCTTATTTCTCCACCCCAAACTCAACATCCTCAAAGAATATTGTTGTTCCCGTCTCAAAAATATTTCTGAGTGTGGGATCATAAAACTTATAACCCCTAGAATGTTCAGAGTACCAAATAAAGTAGCTGCTAACTATTTTGGAGTCCAATTTATTTTCATTTGGCCTATAAGACCTTGCCTCAGCTGGACATCCCCAAATATGTAAGTGCTTTAAACTAGGCTTTCGACCAGTCCAAAGCTCATAAGATGTTTTAGCAACTGCTTTACTTGGTACTCTATTCAGAATACAAGCTGCTGTCTTTAGTGCTTCTCCCCAGAGTGACTCTGGTAAAGAAGAATGAGCAATCACACTTCTTACAATATCCTTAAAAGTCCTGTTTCGTCTTTCAGCTACACCATTCATGCTAGGTGAACCCGACATGATGTACTGTGGGACGATACCGTATTCCTCTAGGTATATAACAAATGGTCCTGGACGTTGTTCACCTGAACCATCATATCTGTCGTAGTACTCACCACCACGATCAGATCTAACAGTTTTAATTCTTCTGTTGAGTTGATTCTTAACTTCAGCTTTATAGGCGAACATGTCCAGAGACTCAGATTTTTCATGAATAAGATATAGGTACTCATAACGTAAGTAATCGTCTATGAATGATATAAAATATTATTGACCATTCCAGGATGCCGTAGGGAATGATCCACAAATATCTGTATGTATCAATTCTAAGACTTCTGAAGATCTATTGGCACCTAATCTCTTAACTTTGGTCTGTTTTCCCTTGATACATTCAACACATATGTTGAAATCTGAAAAATCTAGGGAATCCAAAATGCCATCAGACACAAGACGCTCAACTCTACCTTTTGAGATATGACCCAAGCGCTTATGCCATAATATCGCTGAATTTTCTTTATTTAATTTACGCTTAGTACCACGCAATTCCGCATGCAAAGTTTTATTATAAGAAGCAATTGTATCAAGCAAATATAGGTTGTCATAAGTACTCAAGTAACCAGTTCTCACAACATTTGAATTAAAAGATAAACTGAATTGATTGTTTCCAAATGAACAAGAATAACCTGATTTGTCCAATACAGAAACTAAAATCAAATTCCGTCTAAAAGACGGTACTACAAAAGTATCTTTCAAATCTAGATAGGAACCAGTTCCTAATAGCAACCTAAAGTGCCCAATTGCTTCCACATCTACCGATTGTCCGTCGCCCATAAAGATGTGTCTTTTAACATCACTTGGCTTTCGGTAGCTCAGGCAACCCTGCATAGAAACACTTATGTGAGTAGTAGCATCAGAGTCTAACTACCAAGTGTTTCTAGATACTGAAGCTAAATTAACCTCAGAACAGACCAAAGTAAGGAACGTACCCTTATTAGCACGCCAGACGTGATATTTGGTACAATCCTTTTTTACGTGTCCATGCTTGTTACAGAAAAACAACCCTGATTATCCTTATGTTGTTTTTTCTGAACTGGACCCTTAGCAGCTTCATTATTATTCTTTTTTTTCTTGCCCTTATCCTTAGAGACATAGGCCAAATGAGCACTTTCAGTCTTATCTTGCTTCAACCTGTCTTCTTCTTGCACACAGTATGAAATGAGCTCATTTAGAGTCCATTTTTCCTTTTGACAGTTATAACTGACCTTAAACTGATTAAATTATGCAGGAAGAGACAACAGAACCAGATGCACTAATAGCTCATCACAAAGACCGAGTTTAAGTGCCTTAAGCTTTGAAGCAATATGATACATTTCCATAATGTACTCCCTGATGTTTCCTTTGCTCTTATACTTCATTGAAATCAAGCGAGCTAAAAGCGTGCTTGTTTCTACCTTATCGTTTTTCGCAAAACGTTTCTCAATTTCAGCAAGAAAATCTTTAGCCTTAGTAATCCCTTCAGATTCTATGCCCCTGAAGGCTTCCGGAACGTCGCGCTTAATGATCATAAGACTCATGCAATTTGAACGCTCCCATTTCTCATACTCCTTCTTTGCATCAGGAGTGCTATCCGCATTGAGAGGTTGGGGTTATTCAGTTCTTAATGCAAAGTCAAGATCCATGCAGCCAAGAACAATTAATATGTTCTCTTTCCAAACCTTAAAATTTGTCTCATTTAGCATGGGAATTGAGTTGATGTTAGCAGAGATTGTTACAGCAGATGCATTAGATGAAATAAAACAAAAAATGCTCACATTAATAACCATAATTAGTAATCAATAAAATTCAAATAATGACAAATCTCATCCAAGATATCTGGTACAACATTAATATCAAGTCTTTGGACAGTAATATTAATTGCAAGTGATATCTTGTTGCAACAATCAAACACTGACAATAACACATGTCAAATAATAAAACTATCTTTGGATCGATTCACTATCCACATGTAAACCTTATAACTGTCACATGTTTATCATCACAGATGTGTATGCAGTCTAAATAAATATTAACCTTCCTTTGGGCCGATTAAATATTTATACGAAAACATACACACAAACATCTCACATTCTTCATGAACAATCTACACAAGAGAGGTTACTTTGGTAACTTCTTGTTTCAATTAAACAATTGGAGTGAGAGACAACCTTAATACTTTAGTGTCATAATATTTAAATTAAATAATTGATTAACAACCAAAATTAATTCAAATTAAACAGCTTAATCTGAATTAAACGAATTTTCCATAGCTTAATTAGGGCCCATAACTTAATTAAATAAATTAAGTATACCAAAGTGGACCCATAAAAAGCCGAGGCTTAACCATAGTGAACACGAAGTTCGCTTGACTTTGAACGCGAGGTTCGACTGTATTGAGTACAAGACTCACCTAAGAACGAACACGAGGTTCGTTTGAAAAATGAACGTGATGTTCACCTTGAGAACGAACGCAAGATTCGTTTTGATAATAAACGCGAAGTTCAACTTGAAAACGAACGCGAGGTTCGTTTGGATTGAGCACAGGGCTCGCCTGAGGATGAACGCGGAGTTCGACTTGAGAATGAACGCAATGTTCAATCTTGAGAACGAACACTAGGTTCGACTTGGATTGAACGCGAGGCTCACCTAAGAACTGAGTGCGATGCTTAACTTGAATTGAGTGCGAGGCTCACCTAAGGAACTGAGCGCGATGCTCAACTTGAATTGAGCGTGAGGCTCACCTGAGAACTGAGTGCGAGGCTCACCTGAGAACGAACGCTAGGTTCGTTTGAGTTGAGCGCGAGGCTCAACCTGAGAATGAACGCTAGGTTCGTTTGAAGCTTTCAAGCCTCGCCAAAATTTGAGGTAACCACCTCCTTAATTCCCGCACAAACCCTCAGGGTTTCAATCTGAAACCGCCGTCGCCACCATTGCTCCTGCACTCAAAGGACGAAACCCTAGGGTTTCCTGACGCCGCCATCGCCGTCGGAGTCGAGGGCGAGGCCGCCAGCGACACTTTGCCGACGAGGAGCACGGGACCGACGACCAAACAAAATAAATCCAAAGTATTCCTCGATTTTATTTCAAAACCAGATCCAGAATCGAAAAGAAAAACATGAATTTTCTTGATCCAGATCCAAGGAAAAATCGAAGAAAAAATCCAAAAAATTTAAAAACTTTACTGTTCACGGTGATTTTTTTACTGTTCATCCAAAAAAAATCAAAATGTTACTGTTTATCCGTGAACAGATCTGAAAAACTGAGATTTAAGATAAAAAAAACCCAATTTTTAGAAACTTAAACCCCTAAGAATTAATCACGGGTGGCTCTGATACCACTTGTTAGATATAAACGTGATTAAATCATAGAGATTAAACATTAAGAGCGGAAGCTTATACCTGAATCCATGAATTGAACTTGAGTTGGGTTTTGTATCTTCTAATCTTAGGGTTTCTCTTACTTTAGAAATTCTTTCTTGATGGGGGTGAGAAGAATTAGAGAGTGTAACCCTAGATTAGGGACCATAACCCCTTATTTATAGGTGTTGTACATTTGTAATTTGGCCCCTTATCAAATTACAATTACAACATGGTATCTGCACATATAACCTCATGATTTATTTAAATACCCATTAACCCAAATTAATTGATCATTTTAGTGGGTTATCCTGAAGGATAGTAATATACACAGATTAATCATATGTGCCCACAAATAGATTTAATTAGATTAAATCCAACAAACCTAGATTTCTAAGGACGCAAACCGAAGAAAATTCAGCAAAAATCCCAAGAAAATAGCGCCCGAAAAAAAACAAAGAAAACAAGAAAACCTAATAGTATAACAGGAACAAACAAAAATTCAAGTTATCAAAAGAAACTCAACCTCAAAGTGGCGATCAACAGCAGCCTCCTCATCTCTCCCGTCCCCAACCAAGCAATAAACCGCCTTGAACACCAATTTCTCATAACCAGTCCCTTTCTTCTCCTAAAACCCACAAATAAACACAAATTCCTTAAAACCCAACTGCAATATCAAAAAAAAAAAAATTTAACAAAATCCAATCTTTAAGGATCTCACAAGCGATTCAGCGGCGGCCGAGAGGAAAGCTCGCGCCTTTACAGGATCCCTGGAGGCGACGAAGAAGGCGGCCAGGGTGTTAGCGAGGACGCAGGTGGGGTCGCTCAGTGGGGCCCGCAGGATGACGGAGCGACCGCGGCCGTGGCTGAGGAACTCGCCGTAGTAGGCGTCGATGGCGGCGACGCAGTCGGCGGAGGCGGTACCCACCGGGTAGCCCCAAAGGTCCGATCTTTTCGCCGTCGATCCTGCCTCCATCGGGTCTATCTTCGGATTTGATGATAATGACGATGTTTATGATGGAGTGGAGGGGTTTTTAATAGTTGAGGGGTCGCTGTCGTGGGCTCTGAGAAACAACGCAGGAGGAGGATGCTGATGATGAGGTGGCGACAGAGGAAGAGCCCGTGAGAGACTGTGGATTTTTGTTGTTTGCTGAGTTGGATTTTCACTGAGGATTGTGATTGCTCTTTTGAGACTGAATAACTTTTTCTAGTGTTTATCTGATCTGTAAGTCGCTTTAGAACGTAGAAAACTAAACAAAGAAGACAAATTTTCAAAACCAACCTGTTTGGTAAAAAAAAATCCCATAGAATGTCAAACTTAATTTTAAAAACCAACTTAGTTGGACTAAAACTAGGTCGGTTTTAAAAAAAAAGTTCTCAAACTTCACGGGAGTTGAAATCCCGTGAAGTTTTGTTAGATAAAAAAGTTCACGAACTTCAACTCCCTTGAAGTGTAGGATTTTTTTTAAACCGATCCAGTTTCAGCCAACTGAGTCGGTTTTTGAAATTAAGTTTGAAATGAATCTTTGTTTGGAAATAAAATTCAAAACATGTTAGTTTTGAAAATTTATCCAAACAAAGAACTATAAATAAATAGGGATAGTATATTCTACTCGTTTAATACGACCATACTTTTGTCATAAATGAGGGAGTTATGGAATTTAACCATAAGTATAGGCTAAATTGAGTTTTTCTACAGGGATCCAAAATATGGGACCAATAGGAGGGACAAGTGAAGTGTCCCCTCCTATTGAATAATGAGTTGGTCATCATTAATAATGGCCAACTCATTATCCAATAGGAGGGTGACACCTCACTTGTCTCCCCTATTGGTCCCATATTTTGGGTCTTGGAGAATTTTTTGGTAAATTAAACAAAAATACTATAAGATTTCTTTTTTTAATAATTAAATACCACAACTTGTATCTTTGTACAACAAAATACCATAAAACTTCCAAAATTTGCGCGTTACTATCATTAATCATGTAAATGTGGAAATTTTCACCTGAAAGTTTCTTAATGATACTTACGTGCTAATTTAGGGTGTGTTAACTAGGAATAGTTATTAAATATGCTATTAAATTAACCTAATTTTTTTTTCAAACTTATCTTAATTATAATGTAAAATATAATGTGATATTTCTAATAAAAATTTTAACAAATACTAGTAGTTAGAAAGCTCTAAAATTAGGATGTAAGTATCATAGAGAAAAATTAAAGGGAAAATTTTTACATTTGCATAATCGATGGTAGTAATGTGTAAATTTTAGAAACTTTATGGTATTTTTTTATACCAGAATATAACTCGGGGCATTTAATTGTCAAAACAAAAAACTTTTATTTTTTATTTTTTTATTTTTATTTTTGCTATTTAGCGATAAAATATATTCTCCTACTGTGACTAATTTCTCACAAAATAAGAAGGCTAAATTGCACTTAAACACCACAAAATTTCCCTGCTCTGTCACTTATATATCATAACTTGTATGTTTTTAGCAGAAAAATACCATAAGTTGTTTAAAATTGGCACGCTAGGACCATCAATCATGCAAACATGAAAATTTTCACCAGAACGTTCCCATTTAACATTAACATGTTAAAATTTTTAAATTCTTAACCATTAATATTTATTAAATTTATCAGTAACCCAACACTATTTTTAAATAGAATTAAGATAAGTTTGAAAAAGAATTTGCAAATTTAATAAAATATTTATAGTTAGCATAAATATTATAGAAAAATATTCGAGTGAAAATTTTCACATCTTGTGGTGTATAAGTGACAGAGTGATAAAAGTTTGGGGTATTTAAACACAATCTAACCAAATAAGAAATACCATCAATAACCATATAGCAAAAATACGTTGGACAACTTCATGAGGAATGATATACACTTTTCTTTCTTGCGTTATAAAAGTAATTTAATTAGCATTTATACACTCTAGCTAGTTATTATTATCATTGGTTTGAAGGGATCGGGTTTTAAGATCCTAACTTGTCCGTCAGTAAGGTCCAAGGAGCTCCATTTGAATCTACCGTAATTGATATTGTTGCTAGATTTCTTAACGGTTAGTAAGCAATCACGTCTCTACTTGTATCTATACTAGCTATGCTATTATTACCATTTAATCATGTCTCTTCTTTCACTTGTAAATTCCTGTAGGTACAAGATGGAGTATACTTTGTTTGTTAAACGGGTGTAACTTTAAACATACTTGTTAAACACACATTTTTTACTTTTAAACTCAATCCACTCTAATGTAATTACCCTTATATATGTTATTTGTAAATTTCTATATGAGTGTGTAAATATCACCTCAATCATTAATTTTGCTCCAACTCCATGAGCACAACTTTCTGAATATGTTATTTCTATTTTTTCCAATTTTTATTTTTTTATCCTACTACTTTAATCAATAATTACTTCACTTCTTTACTAAAATCAATTCAAATTAGATTAGCTTATATGTGAAAGTCTACAATGATATGTTTACTCTAATTGCATACACAATTTTGTAAATAGTTTTGTTAGTCATCTATATCTATACTACTATAAAAGTGGATTGCTACGTTAAAACTTTGATTTCCTTTAATACCCTCTCAATTTTAATAATTCATAATAACTATAAGTATTAAAGTTTGTGCGGTTCTAATATTGAGGTTCCCTTGAAATTATGCTTTTGGTTAAGCACTAATTATCATGTTAGTTATCTTGTGAGGACTTTTGGGTTCTTGTGAAATTATATTTTGGGTTAAGCACTTATTCTTAATTTTGTTTTACATAACTACTATCCAGCTCAAAAATATAGTTATGCATATACAAGAATATGATGAAGGATAATGTTTTAGAGCAACTAACCAAGATTATATTATGCAAAGGCCTCTTTATGCATGTAGAAAGACAATTTTCGTCTTGACTAAGTTAAATATGAGAAATGTTTGACCAATAATTTTCTCATGTTCTTTATATAGAAGAATATGGAGAACTTATTTGTAGTTATACTATAGAACCGTGCCTAATGCTGTACAAATTTTATACAATGTGCTAATATAGTAGCTAACTATTTTTATTTGGACTCCCATGAAAGGAGAGAATGAGCACTAAACAGTAATTTCTAGAAAAAAAATATAGGAGGATGGATAATCAAATTATTTGAATAGATGAAGAGTCAATAAGGAAGTTTAATTACAAGATATTGAGGGTTAATAAAAATAATGTGGGTTATGGTATTCCCATTCGTCGAAATACAACTCCTCGCCAAACAACAGGCAAGCGTATCTCCACAAGCAAGGTCCCAACCAGCTTGGTGGCCTAAGCCCAGTGGAGGCCCCAACTAGGCCGACTCGATAAGCCATTCTTCATGAATACTCGAGAGGCGAGATTAGTCGACCCTCTTGTCGAAGTTGACTCGCCTGAAGCATACCTGACCTTCTATTCAATGCCTTACGAGGATGACTCGATGGGCGTTATTTCTCGGCCAACCTGGAGGATAATATTTGCCTCGGGCTTTTCCCTCTGGCCACGTGTCAACACCGCTGTCAATAGTGGACATGTCTCATCATGACAATGGCCTCGATAGTCTCCATAACTTGTCATATCACATGGGCTCTGTCATGCCACCAATCGCTCTCCATTCGATGCTGAGGCGATCTCACCAATACTGAAGTGATCTTTCCCCAAACCACCTGTTGACACCCGTAAAGTGAATGCTGACACAAGCATCAGCCCATACCTCGTCATCACTACTTCGTACTCGGCCAAAATGTCAGATATGCCATTCTCCCACAATATAAATACAAGTATTGTTCGCCTTTTGCGGAGGGGGGATCATTCCAAAATAAAAACATAAGGGAGAACTCTAAGTTCTGTTGTTTTTCTTCCACACAAGTTTATCATCTAACTTGATCGTTGGAGGTACAACGGGGGAACCAATCCACATCCTCTCACGAGTTTCTACATGTGCAGATTGTTTAGCAAACCCAATTCAAGAAGCAGACATAAAGTCGGAGAAGAAGGCGATTCTCTCATCAATCTCCTCTATCTCATCGAAATTATCCTGCCCTGGATACATACTGACTGTGTGATCACTAAAACATCAACAATGTGTACTCAATTTAACAATATAAGAAATTAGATAACATTAAAATATCCTTAAATTTATAATCTAAAGCAAACCATACATAAAAACTATCAAGTCCGGACCGTAAGGATACTTTTTGGTAGTCATTTTCTTCATAGGAAACTTATGTCGATAGTATATTGGAGTGGATCCCTAAAGTTTTCGCTATTTTCAGATAACCCCCTAAAACTTATTTTTTAAATTATAAATTTAACATTAAAAAATAATTTAATAACATATGTTAATCTATATATATATCATGCATCACGTGCAATGCACGTATGACATTCTAGTTTATAAAAAATATTATGTCGATAGTATATTAGGTTTTTTTCTTCTTTCGCTTAAAAAATAAGGGAAAAGGAAAAAGAGCCTGGACCAGTCTATATTAACTTAAGCAAAAAATAGCCCTTTTAACCTGGTTCCTTTTTGGACCGCCCTCTCGTGGTTAGTCTGGTTTAGGATAAAAGAAAATTAGGCCACGACTAATCTTGACCAAGTCTTTCAAGGGTTGCCAAATACAGCCAAAACAACATTTCTAATTAATCTTACAAATGCAATTTTCAAAAAAGAAATGATAGAGGCACACTCCTAAGGCACACCATCAACCACACTCCCTCTCTCTCTACAGTGTAGGGGGCCCACATGTGATTTTTTAAAAAAATCACATGTGGGGCCCCTGCACTGTAAAGAGAGAGGGAGTGTGGTTGGTGGTGTGCCTTAGAGTGTGTCTGTAGCGCCTCTCTTTTCAAAATGTAGATGATCAAAAAGTCCAAAGTTGGGCTGCTGAAGCAACATCATAAATTTGCTTCAAGGGACGTTCACCATAAAATTTGTATCACGTATGCTATTCATTACAGATCTGAAGATACAAAAATCTATCATATATAGTTATTATTGCTCATATTTTCTTTATATTTCTCGTTACAAATCCGATTATTAGATAGAACTTTATTTACTATATCATCACAAGGTTGCTTGAGAGCTTTCGTCTATTCTCATGGAAGATGACCTTGTTCCTTGAGAGATTGAATAGCATCATCAAACATTTCTTCAATCCCTTTAAACTTGATCCCAAGTTTTTGGACCTTGGAGGTGTCATACTCAAAGCGAGGCCCCTGAACGTAATTGGGAAAACTGAAAAAAAAAAAAAATTCTTGACCAAAACATAATTAATCATATATAATAGCAAATAATATCCATAAGAAAAATATAAAAAAACCTACAAATTTCTTTAATCGTTTTGCTGACCTCGTAGGAATAGGAAGCCAAGGGTAACGCTTCGCAAGAATTGATGCTAGTTCAGGGACTTCAAGTACGGTTGAAGTACAGAGGTATCTTCCTTCAGTATTGTCATTTTCATAAACTAAGATATGACAACTAGCAACATCGTCGATATGAACGTAGCCCATTCTTCCACGCCTTGCAAATTTCTCATTATCTCCTGCAGAATTACTTCATAATCAATCCGAGAATTCATAATATTTCTTTTCGATAAGGCAACTTGAGGGGTTTTTCTTGTCGCGGTATCTTTATATTACGATAGTGCTATGATATTGATGAAGGGTATAATGCAAGCATAAAATTTGTTTATACTTCAAATAAACATACCTACCTTTAAGTAGAGAGAGAATATCTGATGCAGTTACATGTAAGTTGCATAGACTAGGACCAATAATAAATGATGGAATCACACTGACGAGATTAATACCGTTCTCCTTTGCAAATCTCCATGCAGCTTGCTCTGCTAGTAGTTTCCCGAGTGGATACCAAACCTTCATTTAAAAAATTTAGTAAGTGCTCTAGGATAATCGAAGAAAACTTAGTAAAGTTCAAAATAAATACAGTTTTTAAAAAAAATGTATGTGCAATCTTCACCTTGAGCTTCTCACACTCTTGAGCATTACTCCATGAGTTTTCATCTAGTGGTTGTTTTGGATCACTTGATGATCTTGCTACTGCTGAAGTTGATGATGTGAGAACAACTTTTTTTAGAAGAGGGCTTTTCTTGCATGATCTTAACACATTCAGGGTGCCTTCAACTGCAGGGTCTAAGACCTCAGCCTACAAGAATTGATATTGGTTATGCGTCAGAAATTATGACAGGTATATATGTAGATAAGCAGAAATTTTCAGGTTTAGATTGTAACTGTAATTATCGACAGATCGATTGAATACCTTTGGATCGGATTTAGGGTACGATACAGGGAAAGCAGCATGGAAGACACCCTCACATCCGATGATAGCATCATCGAAGCTTCCTTCGTCCATGAGCTCGGCCCTCACAAGATGAAGCCTTTCCTTGGCTCCTTCCAGTTCCCAGAGGTGTCCAATTTTCTTGTAATCTCCTGTAAATAGAGATTTTTTTTTTTTTTTTTTGTGCAAGAAGATTAGTTTTCAAAACCTGTGTTAGTTTTCTATATACATTAGAATATATGTCATTAACCAATAATAACAATAATAAATTTTAAAAAAACTCTAGAACTTCTAAAGCGTCGTTCCTTTTTTTTTTTAGTTCATGGCCAGAAATTTTGGTTTCATTCGTTCAAGCGAATGTTATTTTAGCTATATCTTTAGGAATTTTGATTCTTAGTTCACGCTGGAACTAACCGTTTTCATTCCGCAACTTTTTGTAAGACTTGGAAGCATTCTAGTTTCCGTAGCTGTAGATGTTTAATTAAACTCCTATTAATGAAATGTGGGAGGTTTATACTCACAGAAATTTTTGAGGAAAACATAATTCCTTCTGTCCTTATAATTACCTAAATCTAGAGTTAATTGTGGATAAACCAATGTACTCTCCCAATTACGGATTAACATCTATAGTTCAATCGTTGCAGATAGACCCCCCGAGTGAAATTTTCTGACTCTTCCATCCTCGCATCTATCTGTCAAAAAACAATTTTCTTTTTCTTTGAGTAAAAGAGTCGAAAGAAATTTCACTCAGGGGTCTATCCACAATTAATCCTATAAAGCAACAAGATACTGATCAAAAAGATGAGAACCAAGAGCTAGAAGTCTAGAAACCTGGGTCTCTAACAGTTCCTTCTACATTGTATCCTGACTCGAGCAATCTCTTAACTAGCCAAGATCCAAAGAAGCCAGCAGCACCTGTTACACAAACTTTGCCTTTGATACTAGCTGACTCCTTCTGATCCATAATGTTGATTCCCTAAGAAATTTGATTTATGATATATATTTGTTTAGTTTAGCTCACCTACGTGCAAATATATGGTAGAATTTGGTCTAAAATTAGACATCAAGCTATAGAGGAAGGTCACTGTAAAGATTTTGAATCTACTTAGCTTTTAGCAAGAATTTAGCTTTGCAGTTTCTATTTCCTAAATTGTTTCGAACTCTGAGTTCAAAGAAAGAGAACAAGTTCAAAGAAATAGATCATTTCTTAAAACTGCAGTTGTTGGTACGGTTAAAAGATAAGCAATTTTAGATAGCTAGACGTGCTCAAATTTAGGGCTATCCAAACGGGCTTTCGGCCCGAAACCGGCCCGGTGTCCAGCCTAGACCCGACCGGGCTTGAGCCCGGCCCATGGCTCAGGAAAAGCCTGGAAAACCTGGACCGATCGGGTTCCGGGCCCGGGTTCGAGTTGTGTTGGTGACCCAGGCCCAGGCCCAGCCCCGTCCTAGTTATGAAATTTATATATTTTTCTATGTAGTTATATTGTTATATGGTCATTAATGTATACTCATATATATCTCTAAGTGTATATAGTTTTTTCTTTAAGGAAAATGGTCGTAGCCTCATAAGTGTATATAGTTGTATATACTTAAGTACGCAAGCATATACATATATATAAGTATATAATTATAATGTAGTTATAAGTATACTCATATGTGTATATCATAGACTTATAGTCATATAAGTATATTTTATATAAGTACATAAATATAATTATATATAAGTTTATTGTATCTTGTATATATTATTTAAATCATATGAGTATATAACTATACTTATATAAGCATAATATAAGTATGTAATAGATACATATTTAACTATGTAATATGTTTTTATAAATTAATGAGTACACTTATACATACCTATTAAGTGATGGCCTATTCAAGTACACACACCCCATAAAACTATATAAGTGCACACACACACACAAATATATATACTTATATACTTATATGATTCTCTCTCTCGCGCACATTATTTTTTAAAAAAATTTACATATTTTAATTATTCCTGAAAATGCATTTTTTGAAAAAAAATCTAATTTTTTTAACATTTTTATTTTTTGGAAAAAAAACAAGTTTTTAAAGAAAAGGTGCAAAAATCTAGGCCGGGCAGGGCATTTTGCCCAACCTAGACTTGAAATTCGGGCCGGACCGGTCCATTTGGACACCCCTACCAAATAAAGTCTCATACTGGTAAGAATAAAAGACCTTGTATTTTGAGGCCTTTCAGTCTTTAATCTTCATAGATATTCAATCAACTGAACAAGTTAAGATAATTTTGAAAAGTTTTGCACTAAAGGGCAATGAGAAGACCATCTAACTAACTGTCTCTCTCAGGTTTCAGATCATCTCTAATTAAGTGGTATGTGAAGAGTTTTCAATTACTTAAATCCTATCATTTCATTCCAATTCCAATGACTGAGATGAAGCCACGTATGATTTGCATTATCAAAGTATTGATGTTTCACAATATTGATTTTAATGACAATAGTAGTTTTCAAGATAATATTTTAGATTTTTACATAGCTTCATCTCAGCCGTCAGAATTGGGATAGAGGGATAAATTTGGAGTAATCAGAAACCCTCCAATTGCCACAAGTGGATACAAAAACAATACGTCTAATTTGTTCAGTCTTGTGCGTCATCTATCATAAGTTTTAAACGTGAATATGTATTTTTCTTCACGCATGTGCTTACTTTCCTAAGATAGACAGTGAGATAAATAAACATATAAATATTTGGTGTAGTTTAAGCGGTTTAGTTTGCGAGTCGATGTCAGCTCCTTGAATAGAGTTAAATAAGACAAGATAAACCGACTAGTTGTATTATTTATTACTCCAACAACTTCATCAACATAAATGGATTAGGTGTGTTTGCTTTCTATATATCTTTAACGGGTATAAGAACAAGATCATGTAATTTAGCTAAATCTAAATGAAAAACTAGAATTATCTGGAACTTGAAATTTTCTTTTTAGCATTACAGAATGTAATCCTTTTTGTTTTTTTGAAGTGTGTAATTTTTTTATTTTAATAACTGATAATTAATTCCAGACTGAGAAACTTGCATCACATGGGGGGAGAAAAAAGACTTTAAAAAGGAAAGTGGCATCTTAAGAAATGTACCTAAAAAAACTTTGGGGTATCTCACAAAACCCTCCTCAGCCTTGGGGTATCTCATAACCCCCCCCCCCCCCGCCCGAATTTTGACATTATCTCACATGATCCCTTGCCTGTAATTTGAAAGAAAAAGAACTAAAATGTTCGAAACTAAATCTCAAACTTTGTCAAGTTGGTTTGGATAGAAAAGAGGGGTAGGGGAGGGAGATGACTGAACTAAACCCAATGGATGGAAAAGAAGAGGAAAGAAGTGTGATGTAATTAGTTGTGTTTGGATTGACAACTAGGAAATGAAGAGAGGGAGAAATGTTAGATCTAATAAAAACTTGAGATCTAAACCATAAAGCCATGATTTAATTCAAAGAGATTAACAAAAATCAAAAGGTACGGAAGCATATACCTGAATCCATTGAAGAAAACTTGATTAGGGTTTTGATGATCTTCTAACCTTAGGGTTTCTCTCTTATGGATCTCTTTAGATGGGGATAAGAGAATGAGAATGGTTAACCCTAGATTAGGGACCATAACCCCTTATATATAGATGTTGTACATTTGTAATTTGGTCCCTCATCAAATTACAATTACAACCTGGTATCTGCACATATAACCCCCATGATTTATTTAAATACCTATTAACCCAAATTGATTGATCACTTTAAGTGAGTTATCCTTAAAGATAGAAATACACATTGATTAATCATATGTGCCCACAAATAGATTTAATTAGATTTAAATCCAACAATCTCTCACTTGGGCACCATATGATTCCTTAAATTGTGTATAACCTTATGAGCTCAAAATTGCTATCATTAAAAAGATATTTCCAAACAATCTCGTCCATTGACTATATCAATATAGGATCAAAGCGGCATTTGTCACATTTATCGTGACTCAGCCCATCAATGGTCACATATACCAATACAATCAAACGACATAGATCAATCATGGATGTGCAGCATGAAAATTACATGCAATGTGATCAATACATGTCTATTTTCAACTGGTCCTCCTTTAGTGAGGTCAAAACTAAACATAATAAAACAGAGTGTCTTAACTGAATACTTTATTCTGATTAGACAATACAACCAAACACAAAGCACCAGAAAATTACAAACTCCTACTAAATCATGATATCCTTGAATAACACCACACCCATATGAGTAGTATGCTCGTGAAAGACCTTGGATGGCAATCCTTTAGTAAGAGGATCTGCTATCATGGAGTTTGTCCCAATGTGCTCTATGGATATCTGTCCACTCTGTACCCTTTCTTTTACAACCAGAAACTTAATATCAATATGTTTTGATTTAGTTGAGCTCCTGTTGTTATTGGAATACATAACTGCAGATTTATTATCACAAAATAACCTCAGTGGTCTTTTAATATTTTCCAAAAATACGCAGTCCAGTGACAAAATTTCGCAACCATATTCCATGATTTGATGCCTCATAACAAGCTACAAACTCTGCTGCCATAGTGGAGAAAGCTACGAGTGTGTATTTTACACTTTTCCACAATATAGCTCCTCCTGCTAACATATAAATGTAGCCTGATGTAGACTTTCTGCTATCTTGGCATCCAGCAAAATCAGAGTCCGAATACCCAATGACCTCCAACTGTTTTGATTTTCTATATGTGAGCATATAATCTTTTGTTTTCTGAAGATGCCTCATAACCCTTTTGACTGCTATCCAATGATCCATACCGGGATTGCTTAAGTATCTGTCTAACATCCCAACAATGTACGTAATATCTGGACGCGTACATACCTGAGCATACATTAGACTTCCTACAGCCGAAGCATAAGGAATCTTCTGCATTTCTTGAATTTCAAGGTTGCCTTTAGGGCACTGATTTAGACTAAACTTGTCTCCTTTAGCAACAGGGGTATCTCCTAGTCTGCAGTCTTGCATGCCAAACCTTTTAAGTACCTTATCGATATAGCTCTTTTGTGATAATCCAAGAATACCCCGAGAACGATCTCGATATATCTGGATTCCTAATATAAAAGAGGCGTCCCCAAGATCTTTTATTTCAAAATTCTTTGATAGAAATCTCTTGGTTTCGTGCAACATGCCTATATCATTAGAGGCAAGCAGTATGTCATCAACATACAGAACCAGAAAAATATACTTACTCCCACTGAACTTATGATATACATAGTCATCAATAATGTTCATCTCAAAACCGAACGAGATAATTATTTGTTAAAACTTGTAATACCATTGACGAGGAGCTTGCTTGAGTCCATAGATGGATTTCCTTAATTTGCAGACCATATTCATTGGGTCTCCCGACACAAAGTTTTCTGGTTGCACCATATAGATCATCTCATCAATGTCGCCATTGAGAAATGTAGTCTTAACATCCATCTGATGTAACTCAAGATCATAATGAGCAACAAGTGCCATGATTATTCTGAATGAGTCTTTTGATGAAACCGGAGAGAAAGTCTCTGTATAATCAATGCCTTCCTTTTGAGTATAGCCTTTAGCCACAAGACGTGCCTTATACCTCTCCACATTACCGTTTGCATCCCGCTTGGTTTTAAAAATCCATTTACAACCAATTGGTTTTGCTCTTTCTGGTAACGGGACAAGTTCCCAAACCTTATTGTCTTGCATAGACTTGTACTCTTCATTCATGGCATCAATCCACTGTTGAGAGTTAGAACTTTTCATGGCCTGAAGGAAGTTGATTGGATCATCTTCCAACATTCCATTACTTTCCTCATGTTCTTGAAGAAATACAATATAATCATCCGGAATAGCATTTCTCCTTTCTCTCATGGATCTCCTTAATGGCACTGGTTCTTGAGGTTGTTGAGTTTGTTCTTCTGGAATAGGGAGTTGTTCAACATTGTCATCTTGAGGTTCCGGATTTACTTCTTGAGCAACAACAGGTATAGGAACCCGAATATTATCAAAAGTAACTGTATGGATTGGGTCTGAGGCCAATTCCTCCTCAAAACTAATGTCTCTAACCTTATTTCTCCCCCCAAACTCAACATCCTCAAAGAATGTTGCTGTTCCTGTCTCAAAAATATTCCTTATTGTGGGATCATAAAACTTATAGCCCCTAGAGCGTTCAGAGTACCCAATAAAGTAGCTGCTAACTGTTTTGGAGTCCAATTTCTTTTCATTTGGCCTATAAGGCCTTACCTCAGCTGGACATCCCCAAATATGTAAATGCTTTAAACTGGGCTTTCGACCAGTCCAAAGCTCATAAGGTGTTTTAGCAACTGTTTTACTTGATACTCTATTCAGAATGTAAGCTGCTGTCTTTAGTGCTTCTCCCCAGAGAGACTCTGGTAAAGAAGAATGAGCAATCATACTTCTTACCATATCCTTAAGAGTCATGTTTCATCTTTCAGCTACACCATTCATGCTAGGTGAACCCGACATGGTGTACTGTGGGATGATACCGCATTCCTCTAGGTATCTAGCAAATGGTCCTGAACGTTGTTCACCTGAATCATCATATCTTCCATAGTACTCACCACCACGATCAGATCTAACTGTTTTAATTCTTTTGTTGAGTTGATTCTCAACTTCAGCTTTAAAAACTTTGAACATGTCCAGAGATTCAGATTTCTCATGAATGAGATATATGTACCCATAACGTGAGTAATCGTCTATGAATGATATAAAATATTGTTGACCATTCCAAGATGCCGTAGGGAATGGCCCACAAATATCCGTATGTATCAATTCTAAGACATCCAAAGATCTATTGGCACCTAATCTCTTTACTTTGGTCTGTTTTCCCTTAATGCATTCAATACATACGTTAAAATCTAAAAAATCAAGGGAATCCAAAATACCATCAGACACAAGACGTTCAATTCTACCTTTTGAGATATGACCCAAGCGCTTATGCCATAATGTCGCTGAATTTTTCTTATTTAATTTACGCTTAGTACCACGTGATTCCACATGCAAGGATTCATTATAAGAAGCAATTGTATCAAGCAAATATAGGTTGTCACAAGTACTCAAGTAACCAGTTCCTACAATAATTGAATTAAAAGATAAATTGAATTGATTGTTTCCAAATGAACAAGAGTAACCTGATTTGTCCAATACAGAAACTGAAATCAAATTCCGTCTAAAAGACGGTACTACAAAAGTATCTTTTAAATCCAAATATGAACCAGTTCCTAACAGCAACCTAAAGTGCCCAATTGCTTCCACATCTACTGACTGACCATCGCCCACAAAGATGTATCTTTCACCATCACTTGGCTTCCGGTAGCTCAGGCAGCCCCTTCTTAGCACTTATGTGAGTAGTAGCACCAGAGTCTAACCACCAAGTGTTTCTAGGTACTGAAGCTAAATTAATCTCAGAACAGACCAAAGTAAGGAACATACCCTTCTTAGCACGTCAGGCGTGATATTTTGTACAATCCTTCTTTACGTGTCCAGACTTGTTGCAGAAGAAACAACCCTGACCATCCTTATGTTGTTTCTTCTGAACATGACCCTTAGCAGCTTCATTATCATTCTTTCTTTTCTTGCTATTATCCTTAGAGGCATAGGCCAAATGAGCACTTTCGGTCTTATCTTGCTTCAACATGTCTTCTTCTTACACACAGTATGAAATGAGCTCATTTAGATTCCATTTCTCCTTTTGACAGTTATAACTGACCTTAAACTGATTGAATTGTGCAGGAAGAGACAACAGAACCAGATGTACCAATAACTCATCACAAAGATCGAGTTTAAGTGCCTTAAGTTTTGAAGCAATATGAGACATTTCCATAATGTACTCCCTGATATTTCCTTTGCCCTTATACTTCATTGAAATCAAGCGAGCTAAAAGTGTGCTTGTTTCTACCTTATCGTTTTTCGCAAAACGTTTCTCAATTTCGGCAAGGAAATCTTTAGCCTTAGTAATCCCTTCGGATTCTATGCCCCTGAAGGTTTCTGGAATGCCGCGCTTAATGATCATTAGACTCATGCGATTTGAACGCTCCCATTTCTCATATTCCTTCTTTGCATCAGGAGTGCTTTCCGCATTGAGAGGTTGGGGTTGTTCAATCCTTAATGTAAGGTCTAGATCCATGCAGCCAAGAACAATTAATATGTTCTCTTTCCAAACCTTGAAGTTTGTCCCATTTAGCATGGGAATTGAGTTGATGTTAGCAGAAATTGTTGCAGCAGATGCACTAGCTGAAATAAACAAAAGATTTTTAACCTTGATTAGTGATCAATAAAATTCAAATAATGATAAATCCCATCTCAAGATATCTGGTACAACATTAATATCAAGTCTTTGGACAGTAATATTAATTGCAAGTGATACCATGTTGCAATGATCAAATACTGACAATAACGCATGTCAAATAATAAAACTATCTTTGGATCGATTCATTAGCCACATGTAAACCTTATAATCGTCACGTATTTATCATCACAGATGCGTATGCAATCTAAAAATAAATAATAACCTTCCTTTGGGTCGATTAAATATTTACACGAAAACATACACACAAACATCTAACATCTCTCATAAACAATCTACACAAGAGATGTTACTTTGGCAACTTCTTGTTTCAATCGATCATTTAGAATGAAAGACAACTTTAATACCTTAGTATCATATTATTTGAAATAACCAATTGATCCACTACCAAAATTTAATTTAAATCAACTGAATTTTCATAGCTTAATTAAGGGCCCATAATGAATTATGACCCACAAATAGGATTTAATTAATAAATTCAATTAATCCTTACGCACAAAATGAGCTTAAAGGAGCTTATACCCGATAATTAAACACAGGTCCAAATTCTTAATAAAATTCTCAAGTCAATGCCAATGTTTAAACAAGTTCCAAAGATTAAACAAAGCCCAGATTATTTGGTCTGTGCCCTAACTTTAACGAGTTCTACAATATACTCGTTGTGAGCGAATGAACGCAATGAACGAACGCAATGTTCGTTTGAACGCAATGAACGAATGAACGCAATGTTCGTTTGAACGCAATGAACGAGTGAACGCAATGATCGTTTGAACACAATGTTCGTTTGAAAACGAACGCAGCGTCAACGAACGCAGCGTTAACGAACGCATGTATCATTAGAGAACGAACGTGGGTTCGTTTGAGAACGAACGCAAGGTTCGTTTGAGGCTTTCAAGCCTCGCCAAAAATTGAGGTAATCACCTCCTTAATTTCCGAATTGAGGTAACCACCTCCTTAATTTCCGCACGTTTTCACGCGCACGAACCCCTTGAGGGTTTAAACTGAAACCGCCGCCGCTGAATCAACTCCGACAAGGAGTTTTGGTGATTGACGACAGATCAAAAAATCCTAAAAAAAAGATAATTATTTTTCTGTCGATTTTTGAACTCAAATCATTTAGATCCAAACCTCAAAAATTGAATCAAACACAAAAGGGCTAAATACCCATATTGGTATTTTAATTCAACCCCATTTGCCAACAAGGTATTTTAATTAGGAAATTCGGCGATAAGACATTTTAATTGAATAAAATTACCATTTAGGTCCTTTTTCTCGTCGGCGGCCACTTTTCCAGCGAGAACTCATCACGTGCGTTGCACGTGGGGGTTTAATCCGTGTTTAAGATGCTGATGTGGCTCTGTTTTCTGACGTGGCAGGTAATTAACCCTCTAAAAACCAATTCCCACCCAAAATCGGGCTTGGAAGAGATGGAGGGGCTGACGGAGTTCATGTCAGGGGAGAGGGGCCTGAGGGCGTGGGCTGCAAGGGGAGGTGGCTATGGGTAGAGGTCGGCATGGCGAGCGGAGGAGGCGGGGGCTAGTGGTTGGGCGAGGTAACAACGGGTCGGCGCGGTGGCTGGCGGCTGTTGGCGGCGGGAAAGTGAGAAGGGGATGGAGGCGGCGGTTCAGGGGAGAGTTGAGGAAGTGGCGACGTTCGGAGGTGATGGCGGAGCTCGGGGGGAGGAGAATGGGGTGGTGATGGTGGCGATGAAGGGGGAAGACGCTAGAGCGGTGGGCGGTGTCGGACTTGGAGAGATGAGGGGGAGGTAGAGCTGGGCACGATGAGCGACGGAGCAAGCTGAGGTTGATGGCGAAGGTGCAGGCGGCGGCATGGTTCGAGCTAGGCGCGAGCTTAGGTTCGGGTGTCATCGGAGTTCGGTGGCGGCGGTGGTGAAGAGGGGAGGCGGCAGTGATGGAAGAGGGGAAGAGGAGAGAGAGAGGCCACGTCAGAAAACAGAGCCACATCAGCATCTTAAACACAGATTAAGCCCCCACGTGCAACGCACGTGATGAGTTCTCGCCGGAAAAGTGGCCGCCGACGAGAAAAAGGACCTAAATGGTAATTTTATTCAATTAAAATGTCTTATCGCCGAATTTCCTAATTAAAATACCTTGTTGGCAAATGAGGTTGAATTAAAATACCAATATGGGTATTTAGCCAACACAAAAGAAATGAACTTTAGAGTTCATAAATGCTACAGATCCAAAAATCGAAAGAAAAAAAAACCAAACAACATGGAATTTTTTTACTATTCATCCGAAAATAAAAAACCTTTACTGTTCATCCAAAAATAAAATTTTTACTGTTCGCCCGAAAATAAAAAACTTTACTGTTCACCGAAAATAAACCGGTTACTGTTCATCCGCAAATGGATCCGAATCAAACACAAATTAAGATCAAAGAACCTTAATTTTAATCTTAATATCTTAGAACAAATCAATGGTGGCTCTGATACCACTTGTTAGATCTAATAAAAACTTGAGATCTAAACCATAAAGCCATGATTTAATTCAAAGAGATTAACAAAAAATCAAAAGGTGCGGAAGCATATACCTGAATCCATTGAAGAAAACTTGATTAGGGTTTTGATGATCTTCTAACCTTAGGGTTTCTCTCTTATGGATATCTTTAGATGGGGATAAGAGAATGAGAGTGGTTAACCCTAGATTAGGGACCATAACCCCTTATATATAGGTGTTGTACATTTGTAATTTGGCCCCTCATTAAATTACAATTACAACCTGGTATCTGCACATATAACCCTCATGATTTATTTAAATACCTATTAACCCAAATTGATTGATCACTTTAAGTGGGTTATCCTTAAAGATAGAAATACACATTGATTAATCATATGTGCCCACAAATAGATTTAATTAGATTTAAATCCAACAAGAAAGTGATGAAACTATTTTCATTTGTTTAGGGCCCGTTTGGATAATGGAAGTATTGGAAGTAAAAAATATGTTATAGAAGTAACTTTCAAAACTATGAAGTTAGAAGTAGTGGAAATAGAATTTTTTTTGTTTGTTTCATATATTTTTAGAAGTAATGAAAGTAGAACTTCTTCCTCGTCATTTACTTTTTTTGTTTGGATAACATTTGGAAATATTACTAGGAAGTAATTTTATCAATGAAAAATTATTAAAAGTAACTAATAAAGTAAATATTAATAAAAAATTTATTTATTTCCTAATTAATATGCATTTCAACTACTTCCGAGCTACTTCTAAGTATTAAGGATTGGAAAAATATTTTGGAAGTATGAATGACACGTAGGCGCCACATAAGCGTTTAAGGAAGTATTGGAAGTAAGTTTTTCAAAAAACCAAACACACTTTTTTGCTTGGAAGTAGCAGAAGTAACATCTATTTCGTTTATTTCAGCTACTTTTTGTTTGCACCGAAGTAATTATGAAGTAGCTGAAGTAAAAGAAGTAGATGTTACTTCTCCTATACAAGGTTTACTTCATCCCAATCCATCCACTTTAGAAGGGCTAAAAAAGTAAAATAAAAAAAAGGTTCTTTTTAATCCTCTCGATCCTTCCCCTAACTTACTAAAAATAATAAACAAACTCAATTTTGAAATGGTTAGCATCGTAACCTCCCCAACTCATCCCCTTTCCTCTTAATTATAAAAAAAAAGCTGAATTTTTTTTTCTTCGAAGTGATGGGCACAGTGGATTATAGACAGAGACATGGGGGCCCATATGGCGTCACAAAGTAGCTAGATTTCTCGAGCAAAATCCGGACTCCTTGTCAAGAAGATTCTGATTAATTAATCTCCAAGAAATTCAATCCCAGCGTGATAAATTCTTCCGGCTCGAAATTTTCCATGACTATTAAAGATTGCGAAAGTTTTGAACCTTACCTTTCCCGAACAGAGAATGTATTTAGCTAAAATTATTTGGTAACTTCGCTCAATAAACCTTCAATATATTTAAATAGAGTGTTGCTATGGAGACCCCAAAATAAGGGACCCTTAGTAGGACATGTGAGGTATCGTCTTCCTGTCTCGTGATGCACTGTTTTTTTGTAAACAGTGTATCACAAGATAAGGAGACGACACCTCACCTGTCCTACTCAGAGTCCCTATTTTGAGATCCCGAAACATTTTTTATTTAAATAATAGGCTGCATATGACTGAAAACAAGATGCAAGATTTGACGACATCATTAACCATTCTCTAGAAGGCATACATGCGTCCAAGTCCAACGTGGTCAGGACTTCATCCATTTAGACTTTATTGATTTATTTAGTTGTCACATTAAGTGCTGTTTGGTTGGTTTTCTAAAACTGTTGGAGATCGATATCCATCCAATAACAGTAACAGTAAGGGGGCAGTTTGGTTGTTATTGGTAAAGTTGTGTATTTATGATACAACTTGGAAAGTTATTGTCCACCTCATCAATTTCACTTTTATACTTTGTTTTGTTTGTTTTTTATTCCATTGGAATCATAAATTGCTTGTTTGGTTTGCAAATATAACTTTAATTGTTTGTTTGGAAAGTGTAAAAAGTGATCCATACTCAAATGATCATATTGGTTGGAATTATTTTTTATTATTTTTTTCTGACTTCAATGTCAGCTTTCTCCTAAAATCATATCTTTTTTTATGAAATCACTTTACAAGTCACTTCAGCATATGAAACCACTTTACATTATTTTTACAACCATAAACAAACAATTAAAAGTGATGAAAGCCGACATTAGGACCCACTTTTTTTATACTTTTCATACTTTTACATGGTAAAAACATACAACCAAACAGCTCCTAATTTTTATGTTTGTTTCGCCCTAAAACAAAGGATGGAAAATAACTTTCATCGCAATCTATTGTTTGGTTGGTTAAAAAAAAGAACCCCTGTTTAAAGCCACTCGTCACAATGTCCCCTGATGTTCTTATTATTTTAATGCAAAATAATAGGCTTCCAATCCATTTTAGACCTAAAATCTCTTAATTTGGTTTCACTGTTTCCATGATGTGGAGGGGTTTTTCAAGGGCCGTTTTCCTTTAGGGGCTGTTTGGTTCGCTATTATAAGGGGTGGAACTCAGAAAACCTCTACATGTCAAATTTTTAGCCCTCCACGTCAGTTTTTTTGTTTCCGTCCATTTCTTTGTGCCGCTTTGGTTCGCTCGGATGGAAGAGGGAAAACTCTGTTAAAATCGTCGCCAGCTCAGATTTTTTTCCCTCTCCGATTTCCTTCCCCAACCGAGTGAAATTGATGAAAACTCTGCCACGTCAGATTTTTTTCTTCTTTGCTTTGTTTACAAAAGTTTTTCTTTTTTTTCTATGCGAACCAAACACAAGAAAAATAAATACATTGGTTTCTCACCATTTTTTATGTGCGAACCAAAGCAAAACAATCTATTTCTTGAAAAAGTTTGGAAAACTCTAAACTTGTATTTCTTTGCATGGAATTGTATTTCCCTATATTAAGGAAACAAACCAAACAGCCTCTAGTCTTGCAATGAAACAAACTAAGGAGAGAAAACGATTGAGCTATATATTTTTTTCCATTCTGACCTTGTCAAAACATGGAAACCCGTTTCTAGGTGTTTTTCATGCAAACCAAACAGTCTGAGGTGATTTTAATCGAATTAAGTCACACGTTTGATATTACTAGTTTTTACACACGTGCAATGCACGTGATTTAATACCATGATTAAATATTTTTGGCAGTTTGTGCTCACTTTTGCCTTTAAACTCCTACATCCCAATTATTTTTTTATGTTTATTTAAATGGGATACACCCAATTTAAATTTTCATGTTGATATTTGAATTGACAAAAAACAAATATAATTTAAAAATAATTTGAATTTTAATATTATTTTTGACCGATATAAAACTAAGCTTTATTTGAGAAAGTACAGCATTGCAAAGTAAAAAATATTAAAATAGTGTTATGCAAGAAAGGTGAATATTTAAAACTAATATGGCAAAATGATTGATTTAAAGTATGTTAAAATGATGCAAAATTGAATATGAAGTTTATTCCTAATCATTGATAGACTTCATAAAAAAATATAAATTAAAGATTAATGCTAACTCTAGTATACTTTTATATACTAAAAACATCTACATAAGAATATAAAAGTACTGAAAAAAATTCATGAAACTCCCTTCTAAAGATTCCTAATTTCACTCAAAATAATTAAACTATTCTATAAAATATTCAGAAAATATTGTCTTTTATTTCTTCTATTTTTTTATTGAGTTAATATCAATCCTTCTTCAGGTTTATCATTTATCATTTCTCAGGTAATTCTAGAGTAGTGTCGCCATCATCTACATCAATTGTGACATCAGGCTAAATTTGTATTTTTTTATGCTGTTATCTTTCCTGGGCTCGTTAATTTTTTATCATCTCATTTAACTTCACAAAGAAGTCAAATGTACTTACGATGTTCAACACAAACGGCTCAAAATATAGACTTTGATTTTTTTTTTCTATTTCAATGAGAATAAATATTAATTTCATATATATAAAAAATTTTGTGTTCCTAATTTATTACTTAAATAAATTAGAAGCTATCTTTTTATTTTCCTCTAAAATGAATTCTTTTGATGTGCATCCAATAAGAATTTCTGTTATTTCAATAATATTACATTTGCTCTATCCCTGTTATTTTCCATAAATATCTAAACTAAATACCTGCATTATTCATTACCAATTTCTCTTAGATTATAATATTAATATTTAATTTGAAGAACACAGTATAGAATTTATGAATACTTACTAATTTTTCTTATGTCTTCCATAGAGATTTTTTCTTTGATTAGGATAAAATTATTAAATTATTTTTTAATATAACTCATTTAGTGCTTCATTAATAGATATGTCTTATGTTAATGCCAATTCAAGTGATTCATTGACGTTTTCTGAATTTTAGATTTATTTCCATCACTTTCCCATTTGCAATGGAAATAGCTCAATTCTTTTAAAGTTATCTCTAAATATTCTAATTGTTTCTCCATATGTAATTCCATGTATTCTTTTACCCTATAAATATTATTAACGTCAAAGATTAAAGTTTCTAAATTAAAATCAATTAATGCTAAGGTATAATATTATAGTGTTTTATCATTTCTATGGATTTAAACATCTATCAAGTAATGTTACGAATGTATTTTGGCTACCCCAACTTATTACTAAAATTATATGAAATTACTTTAATTTATATAGTGCCGATAATTTTTAATCTATAACATTTTTAAAAATTTTATCCATTAACCAGATTTTAATCAATTCTTATTGTTTTTGTTTACCAGTATCAACTTAGACAATTCTTAGATGCTGAAAATAGATAGTAAATCCCTAAATTAGAAATTTTAATATATATATAT